>APFE031347135.1:0-13048 GCA_000404065.3 Pinus taeda
ATGGAAGTGTTTTCAAGAGATGCAAGTTTGTTTTCCAGCACGGCTTCTAACTCTCTTTGTAACTTGGCTTCTCTTTCTTCTCTGCGTTTCTCTAAAGACTCTATGTACTCATAGAGGCCTTGTAGAGTAACTGTGCTAGGTCTGCCCTTGGTAATCTTTGGTAACTGTGGTGAAGTATTCATACTTAGAATTATATGAGCAAATATGTATTAAAAAGGAAAAGATAAGGAATGTGTGCACCTGATATTAGAACCTGATGAGCCAGCCAAAATCTCCAAGCTTTGGATTGCGAGCTTTAAAACCAAGAGACTGTTTATATATTGTCGAGACGAGACTGTTTATATATCTTCCGAGACTGCTTATATATCACCGAGACCAAGTTCAAATTATGAGATCCCGGACCGAGTTCAAATTATGAGATCCTGCGTTCAAATACCGAGTTAATATATATCCTCCGAGACTGATCACCGAGACTTTATGCCGAGTTCAAATGCCGAGTTGATGGAGTTGGACTTTATAATATCACCGAGACTTTATATATATATATCTATGAGACTTTATGCGAGATCGTATATACCCGGACCGAGTTCAAATTATGAGATCCTGCGTTCAAATACCGAGTTAATATATATCCTCTGAGACCGATCACCGAGACTTTATGCCGAGTTCAAATGCCGTATATATATATCTGTGAGACTTTATGCGAGATCGTATATACCCGGACCGAGTTCAGATTATGAGATCCTGCGTTCAAATACCGAATATATATCACCGAGACCGAGTTCAATTATATATCACCGAGACCAAGTTCAAATTCTATATCCTGCGTTCAATTATTAAATCGGTGCGTATACTCCATACCGAGACCGAGTTCAAATATAGATCACCGAGACTTTATATAGATCTGCGAGACTTTATATAGATCGAGTTAATATATAGATCACTGAGACTGAGTTCAATTATATATCACCGAGACCAAGTTCAAATTATATATCCTGCGTTCAATTATTAAAACACGGCCGTAAAATATTTTCAGCAACTATCAAATAAGTTCTGAAATCCAAAATATGGACGTCAAATTCAAGGCCTGCTCTTCAATACACAAACCTCTAATTCCTAGCATTTCCTAGCATTTGGATTTGACCAGTGCATGAGATTTGTGATCACCTCCTGTGTATTATTATGCATCAAGTAAGTGATTTCTTCCACATAAGCCCAGAAGTAAGAGTCCTGTGTGAACATTTTAGGTTGTGGCCATGCTGGAAGTTCGTATTCTGTTCACTATCTTCCAACCATTTTTGAAGAATTTTGTAACGGCGAGGCCTTTCATCGACTAGATAGTGTCCCGTACTGTCCTCGTGATTACCCGGTCTATAATAATTTGCGATGTCGAGTGGCTCAACCAGTAGCCTGTAGTAAGTGCCCAGTCTTATCCATTCTTCCCTGCACTAGAAGTCATCCGGTAACTCGTGCTTGTAGATAAATTTCTCCACTGATGGGTTCACTGTGCCTTGCTCAACACATACTAGCTTTGATTTCGTCCCAGTAGCATGCAAACTCCACTCTCTTGAGGTTGTTGGGAATTTTCTGGTAAATTCCAAACTCCACTCTCTTGAGGTTGTTGGGAATTTTCTGGTAAATTCCAAAACAAAATCACTGAACGGAGAACAATGTTCTGTTTTTTTACCACAGGATCTTTAACACAGGGAAGCTACAATTGTTTTATGAGAAGACAGATATTTTCTCACACATAAAAACACTTCGTATTTATTAACAAATTGGCTGTTACAAACTTCATCCTCTTAACAGAGGGATTCACCCAGAACTTAAAAAAAATTACTTTGTCTCCTTTTGAAAAAATTTACACTGCTGTGTGTAAATTTTCATTTACATTTACTGCTGTAAATAAGAAAAATTCTTACATATCCATTCTTCACATTCACATTACATTTCAAAAAAAAACATATGGGCTGCTGCATATATTTCCCTCACGCTTCGTTTACTTTGCATTTCCCTTTTTATCAAAGTTACATTCGCCCTCTGCTCTGTTTTTTTGCTTCGCATTGTTGTGCGTTTCAATACAAAATTATACAATGAACAACAAAAACATTTCATATATTGTTTGACTTTTGCAGTAAAACATAAAACTTACTCCCGTGAATTTAAAAACATTAAAATTAAAATACTATATGCTATGCCCATACCTCCGAGAAATAAAAATTAAAACACTTACCTACGGTTTACAAACAAGAGTAAATACAACGGTGGTCAAACCCAAAACTTCACGTAATGTTCATGTGCAGGCCTGTGTGCAACTTTAGCTTAATCGGACGGTGGAAAACCTTCCTTCCAATCAAACGGTTCATAACAATATCAGACGGGCCTTTTCTACCAAACTTTACGTCCCAATGAAAAAGGGTTTTTTGAAAAGTACAATGGACATGCGTCAAAAAGTGATTGCATCGGGTGAGTTTGAGGGAATACCACTTTTCGTGAAAAGCCGTCCGATGAGGTCTGTTGGTTTTGTGCATTAAATGCAGCATGGCAAGTTGAAATTAATATTTCAACACTCCCCTTTAATTTCAACTGTTGGTTTATTAGTCATACCCAAAATTTTCCTCAAAAACTCAAAACTTTTCTGGTCCAATGGCTTGGTCAGAATATCAACAACCTGCTCCTGAGTTCTGCAATGTTGTAAAACAATTTCTCCATTGCTTACCAGTTCCCTGATGTAATGAAACCTTGTGTCAATGTGTTTCGTTCTCTTATGAAACATAGAATTCTTAGATAATGCAATAGCTGAGCTATTGTCACAAAAAAGCACCGTTCCTTTTGCCTGCGCTTGGCTTAATCTCCTTAACATTCTTCTCATCCAAACTGCTTGACATGCTGCTACTGTAGCTGCCACATATTCAGCCTCTGCTGTAGACAACGCTACAATAGGTTGTTTCTTAAAAGCCCATGAAATAGCTCCCGAACCCATGTGAAAAACATAACCGGAAGTGCTTTTCCGATCATCTACACTTCCAACCCAATCACTATCAATGTATCCAATTAAATCTGAACATTCTGAAGTAGTATATAAAATACCAAATCGTTTAGTACCTTTAACATACCTCAGAATTCTTTTTGTTGCCTGCTAATGTGCTTCTTTTGGCCTCTCCATGAATTTGGAAATTAAACTAACAACAAACATTATATCCGGCTTAGTTGCAGTCAAATACATTAGGCTACCAACTATGCTCTTATACAAGCTAGGATCAAAATCCTTGCTGTTGTCCTCTTTGCTGAGTTTTAATCCCATCACTGTGGGAGTGATTGTTGCCTTGCTGTCCTGCATATTGAATCTCTCCAACACTTCATTAACATATTTTGCTTTGTGAAATAAAATTTCCATTTTCATTTTGATCTACTTCTATTCCTAAGAAGTATCTCAGCAAACCCATGTCAGTCATTTCAAATTCTTCTTTCATGACTGTTTTGAAGTTTTCAATAAGACAATCATCATTACCTGTGAAAATAACATCATCAACATATAACACAACAATTAGTATTTTACCATCCTTTTCTTTGATGTAGAGGGTGGGTTCTCCCTCACATTTGTCAAATCCATTTTCCAGTAGATAGGAATCTATCCTACTGTACCACGCTCTTAGTGCTTGCTTCAGCCCATAAAGAGCTTTCTTCAATCTGCACACTTTGTGCTCTTGGCCTTTCTTTTCATAGCCTAGAGGTTAGGAATGTTGACTTCACATCTATTTGGTAAACTTTCCACTTGTTTTGAGCTGTTATGGATAGCACTGCTCTCACGGTTTCCATTCTAGCAACCGGTGCGAAAGTTTCCTCATAATCTCTCCCATATTGCTGCTTATACCCTTTGACAACAAGTCTTGCCTTGTGTCTTTCTATTTTGCCTTCAGCATTACTCTTGGTTTTATAAACCCATTTGACTCCAATAACTTCTTTTCCTTTTGGTAGTGCAAACAAATCCCATGTCTTGTTTCTTTCTATGGCATTGATCTCCTCTATCCATTTCTTATCCTTAATTGCATCTTCGAAATGAATAGGGTCATCAACATGACAATATAAAGCAAACAAAGAATTCATACCTTCATTTGCTGCCTCTTGCTCATAAATGTCACTTAAATTTATGAACTTCTTACCTCTTTCATTTGGTGTACAAGTGCTTGAAGAAACACTTGAATTTCCTCCTTGTGGTGTGCTTGGAGAAGCACTTTCATTTCTCCTCAAGGGTGTCGCTTGTTGTCCTTGTGTTGGCACTGCTATTTGGGGATGTATTTCAGCCATCTCCTCATCATCTTCATCATGAGACAAACAGTTTTTAACGTTCATTGTTTTCTCTATGCTTCCATCCCAAGCTTCCTCCTCAATGAACTAAACATATTTGCTCACAAAAAACTTCTTGGTAGATGGGATATACAACCTGTAAGCTTTGGATTCTTCACTGTATCCAATGAAAATACATTTCTCCCCTTTGCTGTCCAACTTCCTCCTTAGCTGATCTGGAATGTGTGCATAAGCTACACATCCAAAAACTTTCATGTGGGTGACTCCTTGCTTTCTTCCACTCCATGCTTCTTCCGGCACTCTATTCATCACTGCTTTTGTAGGACACCTGTTCAAGATATATACAGCACAGTTTACAGCTTCAGCCCAATAATCATTTGGCAAATGCTTTGCCTTCAACATGCTCCTCGCCATATCCATGATGGTCCTATTTTTCCTTTCAGCGACTCCATTTTGTTGTGGGGTGTACCTTGCTGTAAATTGCTTATGAATTCCATTTTCTCTACAAAACCGTAGGAATTCCTTGGAGATATACTCACCTCCTCTGTCTGTTCTCAAAACTTCGATGCGCAGCCCACTTTGATTTTCCACAAGTGCTTTGAAATTTCGAAATTTTTCAAACACTTCACTTTTGTTCTTAAGGAAATATACCCAAGTTTTTCTTGTAAAATCATCAATGAAAGTTAGAAAATATTGGCTTCTTGCTAGTGATGGAGTTTGCATCGGTCCACATACATCTGAGTGGACAATCTCTAAGGGTGCTTTTGCCCTTATGCTTTTCCCTGATGGAAAATTTTCTCTGTGTTGTTTTCCCAATATGCAACCTTCACAAACGCTGTCCGGTTTCTCTGTCAATGGTAATCCTCTTACCATTCCTTTTCTGATCAACAAATTAAGACCTCCAAAGTTGAGATGTCCAAATCTCAAATGCCACAACCAATTTTCATCCTTTGGTACGCTTTGGAGAACCTCTTGGGTAACTGCTGCAATTACTTCTTTGTTTTTCAAATCTGCTCTTATTCTGAGAGGGAACATCCTGTTCCTTGTCATCTCTACTTCAGGAATACATCTTTTGTTGAGTGCTATATCCATGATGGTGCATACACCATTCTTAAATAAAACATTGTACCCCTTGTGGACAAATTGTCCAATACTCAAGAGGTTACATCTCATTCCAGGGACATAATAGACATCTGATATGGTTTTCTTTTCACCCTTTTTTGTAAATATCTTAACTTCTCCTTTTCCCATAACAGAAATTTTGCTATCAGTCCCAAGTGTGACTTGGGACTTCACACTTTGATCTAAAGCAGAAAACAAGGCTATGTTTCCTGTCATATGGTTGCTACAACCGGAATCTAGAAACCATATATCTTCATTGTTTGTTTCAGCCATGTTACAAGCTAATAATACATTATCTTGGCTGATATCTTCTTTAGTGATATTTGCACTAGAACTATTACACATATCATGCTGCTTCTTCTTACATTCATTGGCATAGTGCCCATATTTTTTACAATAATAACATTGGACATTGGATTTTTCATACTTTTGTCCTTAAGCATGATGATGTCCATTTTTTTGGCTTCTGCCTCTTCCTCTTTTGTTTCATTTGCCTTAACCTCTTCCTCTTCCAAAGGACATCTGGGTCTTGAAGGCTTGCTCTAGAGATGAGTTTTCATTTCTACTCAACCTCTGCTCATGTGTTATCAGTGATGCATGGAGTTCATCCACTGAAAAATTTGAGAGATCCTTTGTCTCTTCTATGGTGGTGACAATCACATCAAACTTTGAAGGTAGGACCCTCAATAGTTTCTCCACAATCCTCCTTTCTTCAAAAACTTCTCCATGAATCCTCATTTGTGTGACTAAACCAATCACATGTGTGAAGAATGAGTCAATATTGTCTGACTCTTTCATGTTCAGATTCTCAAAATCTCTCCTCAACAATTGTAGTTTTGTTGTCTTCACTTTCTCCATGCCTTCATAGGCTGTCTTGAGAGTTTGTCATGCTTCTTTGGATGTCTTAGCTGCTGCTATCCTTGGAAACACACTCTTGTCCATTGCTTGATACAAAAATACAAGGGCTTTTGAGTCCTTCTTACTATTGCTCTTCAATAGTTCTTTCTCTGCCTGAGTTAATCTGTTAAACTCATTTTCATCTGCTGGTTCTTCAAAACCATCTTCAACAAGTTCCCATAAATCTTGACAGCCAAATAGGGCTTTCATGGTTATTGCCCAATAGTCATAGTTTTTCCCATTAGTTTTTCCCATTGAACTGTGGGAATTGAGGATTAAACATACCCATGTTGGTGCTGGTGCTGACCATTCTAGCACTTTTTAACTATGCTTCTAAATCCATGACTGTGTATTTAAAATACTGACTGTTTCTTCAGCAGTAACACAAAAAAAAACATTGAGGAATACCTGAATCCTTTTATCTGAGACTTCAACTTTGCTGGAGAAACTGCTGCAGCAAGAAACTCCTTCCTTCAGCTTCTTTGACGTCTTCAAAGAGGCAGGACATGCTCTGATACCACTGTTGGGGAATTTTTCTGTTAAAATCCCAAAAACAAGCATAAACTGAACACACAGAGACAATGCTTTGTTTTTCACATGATCATTATTTCTGAGAACAAAGTATTACACACCCATAAAATATTTGTATTCATTAAAATAAAATTTCTGATACAAAATTCATCCTCTTTCACTCAGAGGTATTTACCAAGAACTTCAAAAGAAATTATGTTGTCTCCTTTTGAAATTTTACACTGTTGTGTGTAAAATTTGTTTACATTCACCGCTGTAAAAACAGACTTCAACTACAGAAAATTACATTCATGCTGCTGCATGCTCCTTTCTTACTTAGCACTGCTGTGCCTATTTTTCTTACATTTCATTTACACTGCTCTGTATATTTTCATACGCTATTTTTCTTACATTTCATTTACACTGCTCTGTATATTTTCATACGCGCTGCTGCGTTCTACATACCTCTCTCTAAGAAACATTACATATATATATGACAACAAAAAAACTTACATCCATTTTCACTTGCCATGTTGCCATAAAATAAAAAACAATAAAATTAAATGGTTTCACCAACTTTTACTTGTGCCCATACTCCCGCTGAAATAAAATTAAAAACTTCACCAAAACTTACCAACCCACAGTAAATTGCATTTACTGTTTTACTGACAAAACTGGCGGTAAAGAAACTTTTACTTCACGTCAAATTCATTTGCTGGTACTTCAACCGTTGACTTCAATTGGATCGCATCGCAGAAACACAATCTGCTGGAGGGAAAAATGGAACACAATTATATTGATGCTATTTGCGATTTGCGATCGGATCGCATCGCACCATAGTAATCGCAGAAATCAAGTGAACAAAATGGAGGCTCCAAGCATATAAGCCATTTGCGATCTGCAATAAGATGGCATCGCAGAAAACAAGGAAAACACAATTAAAGCAAGGATAAAGAAATGCTATTTGCGATATGATTGCATCGCAAGGAAGAAACTGCAATTGAAATTACAATTTCAACAGTTATATTTTGCAGAAATCGACACTCAGCTGAATCCAGATCTTTTTACATTAGGATAAATGGAAAAAGACGATCTGACGTCATTAGGCTGGTGCCTAATTACTCTGCCCTAGAGTTAGCATTCGTATCCAATAAAACAACAGACATCTTCAAATATGAATTTGTGAAGGCCACTAACTCTACCAGTCGTCCTATAATCAACGCACATGAGTATTATTTTATGCTGGATACGCAACCTGCAACATGTTCACAAGACAGTAAGTGCCCTCCCTAAATTTTCACACTCAAATTTCTTGATATTATAATTGATCGTCTAACCAATTAGTTCTTAAATTGCAGTTGAAGCTCTTGACGCTATCAAAGGCAAGTTTAACATGAAAGATTGGGTTTCGGATCCTTGCCATGCGCTACCGTGGGATGGAATTGGATGTGATGACAGATCTTCGGCAATAAGGATTTCGGAAATGTAAGTTCAATTTACAGCTCATAAATTGTAAACTTGACAATTTTTAAAATTTGTTCATATCTCACTCCTTAACTAAAATTTTAAAATTGGCCCAACTAATAGGATAAATTGTAAGTGCTTAATATAATCCTTGTTGTCAGCAATTTGTCTAAAAGGAATATTACCGGATCAATCCCTCAGGACATTGGACACTTGAATGCATTAATTAAATTGTAAGCATACATTCTACTTTTAGAATGTATCACTTATGTAACAGTATTGGTGAACATGTTAATATTTTATTAAAAGTATTGGTAATTACATAATTTTCCTAATCTGAAATAGAAATATAATTTGTATTCCAATATTATACTAGAGGTGGCATTCATTAACGTTGAAATTCACAGGTCACTTGATAACAACCAGCTGATTGGCCCTTTGCCAAATTTATCGAGTTTAACTATGTTGGAGCGGTTGTAAGTTCTTTCTATTAACCAATTATGTGTTTTTTAAAAACAAGATCAATGTCATGTTATAAAATGTTATAGCTATTTCATTTGTTGAATGTGCAGACATCTTCAAAATAACAACTTGACAGACAGTATTCCAGACTGGTTATCTAAACTCAAAAACCTTAAAGAGTTGTACGCCTATCTTTCCTCTATTACTTTACTTCTGTAAACTCTTTTCAAAGTAGAGGGAATCCTTTAATATTATCTTAAAACAATCGTTTTTAATGATTGTGAAAGGTTTATAGAGAACGATAATTTTAGCGGTGTAATTCCTCGGCAACTTCTTGACAATCCTTCATTGAAACTCAAGTAATCTAGTATTTTCTTTCAATTCACCACAAATTCCCTTCGATTTCGTTTCTCATAATAGTGCAGACAACCGTAATAGTGCAACGGTTGAAAGTCCATATGACCTAAGTCAAAAGCTTGATAAGTTACATTCAATGTCCATTTATTTGATGTGTTGCAGGTACTCTGGGAACAAGTACCTGTGTATGCACAAAGGAGAATGTATCCAGAGAATTCGAAATCCCAGAAATAATTCAAGAAGGCACAAAACGAGTGTTGTCCTCGGAGTAACACTAAGCGGAGCTGTAATCATCGTTTTAGCGTTCAGTGTGGGTATTGCCGTATGCTGGAAAAAATTCAGGACAACACAGCCCTGCAATGAAGGTTGGGAAATAACTTAAATTTTAGCTGAAATATTCTAATATGAGACATCCTGGCACTCTTCTATTTGAAACTGTATGACTCTTCTTTCCAGCTCGTGCAAAGTCTGGTGCGTTTACTTTGAAAGAGATCAAGGAAGCCACACAAAACTTTAGTAGGAAGATTGGACAAGGGGGCTTTGGATCAGTATTCTACGGTAAACCGCAAGACGGAAAAGATATAGCAGTTAAAGTACTGTCATTATTGTCCAAACAAGGAGTTTACGAGTTCCAGAACGAGGTATTTCTGAGACCGAGCACGTAATTTGATTCAATTTCTGCATCTGTCTAATCACATTGAAATTGAGAGTGGTGTGGCGGTACCCATAAGTGACAATGTGTTTCACTTGATTAACAGGTCGATCTTCTCTCTAGAATCCATCATAAGCACCTGGAATCTTTACTCGGCTACTGCATTGAATCGAAAGAGCTTATGCTCATCTACGAACACATGTCCGGAGGGTCCCTGAGAGGCTGTCCTTATGGTAAATATTGTTTGATTGAGTTGCCGCAAGAGAATATTGATTACAATGATTGCCAAGAGAAAATTATTTGATTCTAAATTATTTTACAGGTGTTAGTTCGGGAATTTCAGAACTAAATTGGGATGCACGGCTCAGAATAGCATTGGATGCGGCCCAAGGTAACTTATCAAGTTTTTTCGCTTACAATAAGTTTTTTCGCTTACGATAAGATTATGTAAGACAAAAGATTATTCACGTTTTGTGTGTGATTAGAGTTAGATAAGTGATGGGTATTTGAATTTTAAATTACGAAGGACAAATCTTGCCTAATTATATACTTATGATCTCTATTTGAAGGGCTGGAATACCTGCACATCGGCTGCACCCCGAAGATAATTCACAGGGATGTCAAGAGCGCTAACATCCTGTTGGACAACAATCTGAACGGTAAATTGGCCGATTTCGAGCTTTCAAGGATGACAATTGATGGGGAGGATACTCATGTTACTACAGTCTACTACGGTTAAAGGAACCGCAGGATACCTCGATCTAGCGTATGTGAGACATAATTTGCACTTTCTTTACAACATTTTTGGTAATAACCAACCATATAAAATGTGTAATTCCAATTTTGTTCGGAATACTTTCACAGGTATTTTCGCACTCAAATGTTGACGGACAAAAGCAATGTATATAGTTTTGGAGTGGTTTTATTAGAGCTCATATGCGGCAGAGCTCCCATCAATGCAAATCTACCGGAGGAGGAAGCAAACCTTATTCAATGGGTAACGAATCTGAATGTCTTAATAATTTAAATATGCACCATTATTTTGATTGTCAGAAGCCTTTTCTGCCACATGTGGCCAATAATTATATTTGGGCGTACTTATAGGTGACACCTTATGTGAAGATGGAGGGGAATCCTGACCAAATAACAGAAATCATTGACAAAAGGTTGAGTGAAAACTACGACATGAAATCAATCACTAGTATTGCTAGACTAGCAATCAAATGCGTTGAGGCTCAACCATCGTCGAGGCCGAGCGTGACTGATGTGGTAACAGAAATAAGAGAGGCTATCATACAAGAGAATGCTAATAATGCTCGAATTTCAGCCGGTATCAAATCTGGAGATTTGCAGGCCGCACCAAGATAACATGGAGTGGTTTGATAATAGCTCCAACCTCCCAAATGTAGGAAGATGAGTTTACTAGATGGAAAGGATATTCAATTATGTTGAAAATGTAATTTCAACTGCGCAATGGTTGACCCGTGCAGCAGCATGGAAACATTGGCGATGAGTAATCGCCGATATCGCATCGGTGGAATAGCAGTGGAGGACTTACAAAGAGGTATTTTTGTTTGCGATGAGCGATCACCGATATCGCTATTGGCGAAACCAAAGGAGCGAGGCATTTGTATAAGGCATGCATCCGACCCGATGGATCAGACCGGATAGTATTATAAATGGTTTTTTGATAAATTTTCAAGTCCGTCCTCAGGGCAATTTCCAATGTATTTTATGTATTTTTCGTTATATAACAAAATATAAGAAAAAGCAAAGGATCGGTCGTATCGGCCCAAATTGCGATCGACATATCGCAATCGGGGAAACCAATGGAGCATGGCATTTACATATATGAGTGCCGACAGCGATGAAACCCAGACCCCATGGGTTTCCAAAGCTAAATTGTATAATGGTTGAAGTACAAGCCTGCAAAATGAATTCAACCTGAAGTAAAAGTTTCATTTACCCTCAATTTTGTCAGTAAAACAGTAAATGTAATTTACTGTGGGTTGGTAAGTTTTGGTGAAGCTTTTAATTTTATCATTTTCTATCAGCGGGAGTATGGGCACAAGTAAAAGTTGGTAAAACCACTTAAATTTTATTGTTTTTATTTTACGGCAGCATGGCAAGTAAAAAACGTGAAGTAATTTTCTTTTGGTTGTCATATATATGTAATGTTTTTTTTGTTGACTATGTAATCGAAAAAGGGAGGCACAACAGTGCTTATGTAAAGTTCTGAATATGCAAAAGGAAGCACGCAGCAGCGTGAGAAAAATCTATGTGTAATTTCCACACAGCAGTGAAATGTTATTAGTGAATCCCTTTGTGAGAGAGGAAGATCATAATCTGTAACAACAATTTTTTTTTATTAATGAATAGAAATCCTCGGTGTGTGAAAACTCTGTCCGTTGCTTAGAAATTTTATTTGTTTCCGCTGTGTTAAAGATCCTGTGGCAAAACAGAGCATTGTCTCTGTGTGCACTTTATGTTGTGTTTTTGGGATTTTGACAGAAAAATTCCCCAACAGTGGTAGAGCCAGGTTCAGGCTCTTTGAAAGTGTCAAAGAAGCTGAAGGGAGGAGTTTTTGTTGCAGCAGTAAATCTTCTCCAGCAAAGTGAAGTCTCAGATAAAAAGATCCAAGTATTTATCAGATTTTTGTTGTGTTGCTGCTGAAGAAACAATCAGTTATTTTAATACACAGTCAAACATTTTATAGCATAGTTAAAGAGTACTAGAATGGCCAGCACCAGCATCAGCATGGGTATGTTTAATCCTCAATTCCCACAGTTCAATGGGAAAATTTATGACTATTGGGCTATAACCATGAGAGCCCTGTTTGCCTGTCAAGATTTATGGGAATTAGTTCAAGATGGTTTTGAAGAACCAGCAGATGAAAATGAGTTTAACAGATTAACTCAGGCAGAGAAAGATCTGCTAAAGAGTAATAGGAAGAAGGACTCAAAATCCCTTGTATTTTTGTATCAAGCAGTGGACCAGAGTGTGTTTCCAAGGATAGCAGCAGCTAAGACATCCAAAGAAGCATGGCAAACTCTCAAAACATCCTATCAAGGCATGGAGAAAGTGAAGACAACAAAACTACAGTTGCTGAGGACAGATTTTGAAAATCTGAACATGAAAGAGTCAGACAATATCAACTCATTCTTCACACATGTGATTGGTTTGGTCACACAGATGAGGACTCATGGAGAAGTTCTTGAAGAAAGGAGGATTGTGGAGAAACTTTTGAGGGTCCTACCCTCAAAGTTTGATGTGATT
>APFE031347135.1:13068-36277 GCA_000404065.3 Pinus taeda
CAATAACAATGGCCAATTCATTTCCTCGTCTGACGCCAAGCTCCTCCTGCTTCGAGAAAATGTCGATGTCGATATAATTCGCCCCCTTTAGACTACAGTTATGTGTAGCATGCGACAAGAGATGGTTTTCTAAAATCGAATCAGCGTACAAAAAGTGGTTTTCCAAACCACTGGTTTCAAGTTTTGTGCAAATTTTTTCTTAAAAGTGACTTTCCAATAAAGATGGATCTTTTTTAATATTTGGGGATTTTTTTTTAAAGAGAGAGAATCATAATTGCATTTGTTTATCCCTGTTCACTATACTAGAGGCTGAGAACATTTTCAATATACGAGATAAGAAATTGCGAAAGATCCTACCAAATTAATTTATTTTTTTAATCTCTTAAAGGGTTTCATACCCAGGTTAATATCAATGTACAACTCCAACCATCTTTGATGAAATATCGAAACGAAACAATCAGCGGATAAATGTTACCATCAAGGCGATGCAAAATTCAATTTTTACATACCGCTCTTTTATGTTGTTAGTTTGGATCTGCTCGGTTTTTTGGATCATAGAATCTCCTTCAAGCAACCAGGGCATTCGAAGGGCGATCATTATGGAGCTTAGAGATTTTGTTCTCATTCCTTGGTCCCAACACATATAGATTTGGAAACTCAGCTTTGTTCTAAAATTTTTCATTTGTGGGCAAGCATTTTATATTAAAGGAGGCAACGCTCACACTTGAAAATTCGTGGGTACTTATCATCGTGGCATCCATTTTCAGAACACTTCTTGAGATAAGATTGAGTTGTGGGCTCTCCACCATGGTTTTAGCCTTTTTCGTTCTTTGGTTTTTTCAATTTTTTTCCTTCCTATGGACATCCATCCACTCGTGGCTTCTTTGGCCGCTGGGTTCCAAGTTTGAATACAATTCATCGACCAAGCTTTGTAATTTTTCTTTATATTGGCTTTTTTGGGTGTCATCCAAGGCATTTATAAGCTCTCTCATAGCGATCAGTGTGAGGCTTTGTTGAAAATGTAATTTCAACGCAGCCGTACCAACCCCCGGAACCACAGCAGTAAAACCATAAAACCCCCGGTAAGTTTCTCGCTTTTGTGTGAAGTGGTTTCCGTACATAGACGCTCCGAGAAGGTTCAAGTGTTGATGCGTGATTGAGGCGTGACATCAACCTCTGACAATTTCTCAGAAGGTAAATGTCGACTAAAAAGGCATTCCGATATTCATCTCCTTCATCCGATCTGCTCCAGCGTTCTCCACCGTTGATTGCACTCCAAGTTGCATACGAGCCTGCAGTTAATGTTGCGTGGAGTAAAATACAAGCTTGGTTGACTGCAGACTTTTTCCATGAAGGGATTTAATAAGTTGTCATAGGTGTTGGTAAACATTTAAGTTTTTTTTACGGCATGTATGGGCGTGAATTAATAATGGCATGGGCAATGTCATATAGTTTTAATTTTATTGCTTTTTTGGTCAGTTGGTAAGTGGAAATGGAGAGGCACAGCAGTGTGAAGAAGTGACGAAGAAAACCAGGAGGAAGCATGTATCAAAAAAACCATGAATTGTTTCACACAGCAGTGAAAAGAGAAAAGTAAGTTTTGGTGAATGAAGAAGAAAACCAGGGGAAGCATGTATCAAAAAAACCATGAATTGTTTCACACAGCAGTGAAAAGGGAAAAGTAAGTTTTGGTGAATACATAATTTTTCACACAGCAGTGTGTTGATCCTTTTATTTCTTTTACAGCAGTAAATCCTTGTAATCTTTGTTTTCATACAGCAGTGAATGTAAATGAAATTTTTACACACAGTGGTGTAAAAATTTCAAAGGAGACAGAGTAATTTTGTTGAAATGTTATGGTGAATCCCTCTGAGTGAAAGAGGATGAATATGTATCAGTGAATTTGTTTTAATGAATAGAAATCCTTTGGTGGTGCAATACTCGGTTCTCAGTTTTTTTTTTTTTTTTTAAACCTTCCTGTGCACAAAAGATCCTGGAGTAAAGGAAACAGAACATTGCCTCTGTGTGCTTGAATTTTGTGTTTTTGGGATTTTTCCAGAAAAATCCCCAACAGTGGTATCAGAGCAGGCTTAGGCTCTTTGAAGGTGACAAAGAAGCTGAAGGGAGGAGTTTTGTTGCACCAGTAAATCTTCTCCAGCAAAGTGAAGTCTTAGGCAAAAGGATTCAGGTATTCCTCAAAGTTTTTTGTGAGTTACTACTGAAGAAACAGTCAGTGTTTTAAAATACACAGTCAAGAAATTGAAGTATAACTAAGGATGCAAGGAATGGCCAGCACAAGCACTGGTATGGGTATGTTTAACACCCACTCCACAGTTAAATGGGAAAAAACTATGACTATTGGGCAATAACCATGAGAGCCCTGTTTGCCTGTCAAGATTTATGGGAATTAGTTCAAGATGGTTTTGAAGAACTAGCAGATGAAAATGAGTTTAATAGATTAACTCTAGCAGAGAAGGATCTGCTGAAGAGCAATAGGAAGAAGGACTCAAAAGCCCTTGTATTTTTGTATCAAGCAGTGGAGCAGAGTGTGTTTCCAAGGATAGCAGCAGCTAATACATCCAAGAAAGCATGGCAAACCCTCAAGACAGCCTATCAAGGCATGGAGAAAGTGAAGACAGCAAAACTACAGTTGCTGAGGAGAGATTTTGAGAATCTCAACATGAAGGAGTCAGACAACATTGACTCATTCTTCACACATGTGATTGGTCTGATCACACATATGAGGACACATGGAGAAACCATTGAAGAAAGGAGGATTGTGGAGAAATATTGAGGGTCTTACCCTCAAAGTTTGATGCTATTGTCACCACCATTGAAGAGACAAAGGATCTCTCAAACTTTTCAGTTGATGAGCTACATGCATCACTGATAACACATGAGCAGAGATTGAGTAGGAATGAAACTCATCTCTAGAGCAAGCCTTTAAGACCCAGATGTCTTTTGGAAGAGGAAGAGGTCAAGGCAGAGGAAACAAGAGAGGAAGAAGCAGAAGCCAGAACAGAGGTGGAAGGAACAGTCCAGCAAATGCTCAAGGAAGAGGCAGCAATCCAAATCAAAACCAAGGCCAAGGCAGCAACCAACAAAGTGGACAATATCATGCTCAAGGATAAAGGTATGAAAAATCCAATGTCCAATGCTATTATTGTAAAAAATATGGGCACTATGCCAATGAATGTAGGAAGAACCAGCATGATATAAGTAATAGATCTAGTGCAAATATCACTAGAGAGAATATCAGCCAAGATAATGTTTTATTAGCTTGTAACATGGCTGAAACAAACAGTGAAAATATATGGTTTCTAGATTCCGGTTGTAGCAACCATATGACAGGAAACATAGCCCTGTTTTCTGCTTTAGATCAAAACGTGAAATCAGAAGTTACACTTGGGACTGATAGCAAAATTTCTGTTATGGGAAAAGGAGAAGTCAAAATATTTACAAAGAAGGGTGAAAAGAAAAACATAGCAGATGTCTATTATGTCCCTGGAATGAGATGTAACCTCTTGAGTATTGGACAGCTTGTCCATAAGGGGTACAATATTTTCTTTGAGAATGATATATGCACCATCATGGATAGAGTACCTAGCAAACGATGTATTGCTAAAGTGAAAATGACAAGGAACATGTTGTTCCCTCTCAGAATTAGGGCAGATTTGAAAAACAAAGAAATAATTGCAGTAGTTACCCAAGAGGTTTTCCAAACCATGCCAAATGATGAAAATTGGTTGTGGCACTTGAGATTTGGACATCTCAACTTTGGAAGTCTTAACTTGTTGAGTAGAAAATGAATGGTAAGAGGATTACCATTGATAGAGAAACCGAACAGCCTTTGTGAAGGTTGCATCTTGGGGAAACAACACAGAGAAAGTTTTCCATCAGGGAAAAGCATACGGGCAAAAGCACCCTTAGAGATTGTCCACTCAGATGTATGTGGACCGATGCAAACTCCATCATTAGCAGGCAGCCAATATTTTCTAACATTTATTGATGATTTCACCAGAAAAACTTGGGTTTATTTCATAAAGAACAAAAGTGAAGTGTTTAAAAAATTTCGAAATTTAAAGCACTTGTAGAAAATCAGAGTGGGCTGCATATCAAAGTTCTGAGAACTGATAAAGGAGGTGAGTATATCTCCAAGGAATTCCTACGGTTTTGTAGAGAAAATGGAATTCATAAGCAATTTACAACAAGGTACACCCCGCAGCAAAATGGAGTTGCTGAAAGGAAGAACATGACCATCATGGATATGGCGAGGAGCATGTTGAAGGCAAAGCATTTGCCAAATGAGTATTGGGCTGAAGCTGTAAATTGTGCAACATATATTTTGAACAGGTGTCCTACAAAAGCAGTGATGAATAGAGTGCCGGAAGAAGCATGGAGTGGGAGAAAGCAAGGAGTCACCCACATGAAAATTTTTGGATGTGTGGCTTATGCACACATTCCAGATCAGCTAAGGAGGAAGTTGGACAACAAAGGGGAGAAATGTATTTTCATTGGATACAATGAGGAATCCAAAGCTTATAGGTTGTATATCCCATCCACCAAGAAGTTTTTTGTGAGCAGAGATGTTCAATTCATTGAGGAGGAAGCTTGGAATGGAAGCATAGAGAAAACAGTGAATGTTAAAAACTGTTTGTTTCATGATAAAGATGATGAGGAGATGGTTGAAACATATCCCCGAACAGCAGTGCCAACACAAGGGCAGCAAGGAACACCCTTGAGGATAAATGAAAGTGATTCTCCAAGCACACCACAAGGAGGAAATTCAAGTGCGTCTTCAAGCACTTGCACACCAAATGAAAGAGGTAAGAAGTTCAGAAATTTAAGTGACATTTATGATGAAGGTATGAATTCCTTGTTTGTTTTATATTGTCATGTTGATGACCCTATCATTTCGAAGATGCAATTAAAGATAAGAAATGGATAGAAGCTATGGATGAAGAGATCAATGCCATAGAGAGAAACAAAACATGGGAGTTGGTTGAGCTACCAAAAGGTAAAGAAGTCATTGGAGTTAAATGGGTCTATAAGACCAAGTGCAATGCCGAAGGCAAGATAGAAAGGCACAAGGCAAGACTTGTTGTCAAGGGATACAAGCAACAGTATGGGAGAGACTATGAGGAAACTTTCGCACCGGTTGCAAGAATGGAAATTGTGAAAGCAGTGTTATCCATAGCAGTACAAAACAAGTGGAAAGTTTACCAAATGGATGTGAAGTCAACATTCCTAAATGGAGTATTAATGGAAGAGGTTTACATAGAACCATGGTTTTAAAAAATGGCCGAGTCAACATTGAAACAGCCGGGTTGATCCGAGCCGTTACCCTCCCATGCGAAACGGTGGTTAAAATGGTTCGTTCAGTCGAGTCAGCCATGACTCGGCCGAGTCATGGCTAACTCGGCCGAAACGGCCGTTTCCGTTATGACTCGGCTGAGTCACAAGAAACGGCCAGTGACATGTAAAAACAACGTTTAAATAATTTTAAAGGGATTTTAAATGTGTTTTGTGGTTAGTTTGGAGTCCAAACTGTTATATGAATTTGCAAATTGTATCTTGGGGTCCATATCCCCCTCCCAAACCCTATTTAACACACTCAAGTGCTCCCATTCTCTCACAACAATCTTATGCATTTGAGTGAGAGTCTTCTTTGAGAGTTAGTGAACAGTTCTTGAGCTTGTTTTGGAGCAGAAGTGAGGAGTCTTGGAGGAGCATTGTAGCTGGAGTGAGGAGCTTCTTGGGCAGCCATTTGGAGCAGCATTGAGGAGCTGATTCTTGGAGCAAGCTTGAGGAGGCAGTTTGTGTTTGGAGGTATTTTTTTTCACCTCTATAAATCTATTTTTGCTTAGTAAATTTTAGGTGCATATCTAGAAAGCTTAGAGAGTGTTTTTTGTCAAATAAATGAACATTGAATCAAGGTTTTTTTTTTGTTATTTTTTTTTTAGATTGTTTGCTTTCATTTCCTATTCAAAAAATGGCACCTAAAGCAAGAGATCCTGCTTGGGCATATGTTGAAATGGTTGACAGTCAAATGCAATGCAAATTTTTCCATAGGAAAATTAAGGAAGGTCCCGGGGGCATTAATAGGCTGAAGCAACACTTGGCAGGGATTAGAGGCCAAATTACCCCATGTACCTCACCAGAAATTGGGGAGATTAGGAAGCAATTGTTGGCCAGCTTTGAGAAATTTAAAGAAGATAAGGCTAGGCAAAAAGACATACAAGCTGAAATTGGGAGGAAGAGGGAGATACAAAAAATGATGGCTGCCAGCCCCCATTATGATTTTGATGGTTCTTCCTCTATCCCGCAAACTGATTCATCCAACCCTTTCTAATATGTTCCTCCCTCTTTTGGTTATGTTCAAGATAAGGGAAATGGTAGAATGAAAAAGGGTGATGTGACTATCAAAAGTTATTTCACTCCCTCCTCTCCATCAGATGCACATGGTTCTGAAGTTAGTAAAACTCAAATGCAGCCCACTTTAGATGACCATTGGAAGAAAGAATTGAGGGAGACTGCTTGTGAGTACATAGCTAGATGGTGCTATGATGCTGATATCCCCTTTAATGTTGCTAGTTCACCATATTATGAGCCTATGTTTGATGCCATACATGCTGCTGGAAAAGGTTTCAAAGGCCCTACTATGCATGAGCTAAGGGGGTTTCGTTTGCAGAAAGAAATTCAATCCATTAATGAGTATTTGCAAGAGTTCAAGAACTCATGGGCGAGAACAGGGTGTACCATCATGTCAGAGGGATGAACTGATCAAAGAAACCGTACCATCATAAACTTTCTTGTATTCTGCCTATAGGGAACCATGTTCTTAAAATCAGTTGATGCATCTGATAAGGTAAAAGATGGCCACTTGTTGTTTCAGCTATTGGATCAAGTTGTTGAGGAGGTGGGGGTGGCTAATGTTGTTCAAATCATCACAGATAATGCCTCTAACTATGTTCTTGCTGGTAAACTGTTAGAGGAAAAACACAAGACCATCTTTTGGACCCCATGCATTGCACATTGCATAGACCTCATGCTTGAGGATATTGGAAAATTCGATTGGGTCAAAAACACCATAGATCATGCCAAAAGCATAACAAAATTTATCTACAATCATACATTGATTTTGAGCCTCATGAGGAAACACACTAGGGGCAAGGATATTATTAGGCCTGCCATCACTAGATTTGCTACACAGTTTTTGACATTGCAATCTATGCTTTCCCAACATAGAAACTTGCAAAAGATGCTATCCAGTGATGAATGGAATCAAAGCAATTGGTCTAACAAACCGGAAGGCAAAGAATTGAAAAGGAAAGTCTATGAAGAAACTTTTTGGAGAAAGGCAGCAGAGGTTGTGAAGCTTGTCGAGCCACTAGTTAAGGTGTTGTGCTTGGTGGATGGGGAAAGGTTGGCTATGGGCTTCATTTATGAGGCTATGGATCAAGCAAAGGAGCAAATAAAGACGGTATACAACGATAGAGTGGCAAAGTATGGGCCCATTTGGGCAATCATAGATGAAAGATGGAACAATCAACTCCATCGCCCTATACATGCAGCTGGGTATTTTTTGAACCCACGGTATCACTATAAAGCTAAGGAGTCAGGAGCTTTGAGGGGGGAGGTCAAAGATGGACTGATTGATTGCATTGATTGCATGATCCCATTGGAGTCTGATCAGCTGGAGATACACCGACAGGCCACAACCTTCAGCAATGCATCAGGTACCTTTGGGAAGAACCTACAAAGATTGCAAGAGAAGCAGATGAGGCAGGGAAACAAAAATTTCAATTTTCAAATTCTTAATAGTTTTACTTTTTTTTGAAGTTTGTTAAATCGTTTATAATTTGAAAGTTAGATATAATTTGTAATTTTGTTGAGCTAACTCATTACACTCCTATGTTTTTTGTAGCACAATGGTGGGAGGCCTTTGGTGGCCATTGTCCTGAATTGCAAAGGTTTGCAATTCGTATTTTGAGTCAAACTTGCAGTGCATCTGGGTGTGAGCGCAATTGGTCCGTCTTTGAGAAGATTCACACAAAGAAGAGAAACCGTTTGGATAAAAAACGGTTAAATGATCTAGTTTATGTCCAATACAACCTCCGGCTCAGATGAAACCAATTGCGGAACAAAAGACCTGATTCAGATCCCATTGTGTTGGAAGACATTGATCCAACATTAGATTGGGTAGTGGAGAGTCGTCTAGCAGAGTTTGATCCTGATGAGGATCTTGATTTAGATTTAGATATTGAGACATCAGTTGATCTTGAACATGCTGTTCAGTTGAATGCAAATCCCAATCCACCAGCCTCAGTCTCACAGCCAGCAAGGACTCCAGGTGTAGGTGCTTCCTTTGCTTAGCCACGACAGAAGCGCGGCCATGTATCTACTCTATCTCAGCTTGCAACTGCTGCAGTTGCACAACCTGTTAGTGGTACCACTTCTACAGCTGCAGTTGCACAACCTGCTAGTGGTACCACTTCTACAGCTGCAGTTGGAGATGATGATGATGAGGAGGAGCCATGGGGTCCCCTGTTTGACTCTGATGATGATCCAGAGATTGATCGACATGATCTTGGCTCCTCTGGCAGTAGCTACTAGCCAGTAGTACTAGTACTGGAGTCTGGACTCTGGTCACAATTTACTTTTGTTGTAGAGGCCATTTCTAGCCTCCTTGGTTATGTATTTTTTGTTTTCAGTCTTTGATCATGTATGACAGTTGACTATGTATTGCCATTGGGTACCATTTTGATATAATGGATTGGTTCATGAGCCTACGTTGATCATATGTTGTCTTCCATCTGTATTATAATGCTGTGTGTTTGGAAACATGAATGAAAATATTTAAAATTATGTTTAAAATCTTTAAAATTATGTTTTTTTTATAAAAAAAATAAATATTTAATGTATTTTTTACAATGACCGAGTCATTGAAATCGAGCCAGCCAAATCATTACCGTTTCGGAGTCGGAGTCGGAGTCGATCCTCGGCCGAGTCAGAGTTGGAGTCGGAGTTTTAAAACTATGGTATATATATAGGAGACAAAGGATACAATTATAATAAAATGGGACTGTGAGGAGTTCTAGCCTACATAACAATATAACAATAGAAATGTAATCACTCAATAACTAGGGCTCAATAAGGGGTCTTTTGGGTTAACATGGAGCTTATATAGGGCTTAACAATTTATTAGTTTTCCTATGTTTACTTATGAAAGACAATCATAGACCCCTATACATGACATCAACTCTTAAGACGAAGTATGTTTCCAAGGGGACTAACTAATGCATACTAAGTGACTACTTATGGTAGGGAATGTAAAGGGGATACTTCATGATGACCTGCAAGTCATAGAGATATCGGTCTTCCATCATTTTACTTGTTCGACTTTCAAGATCTAGGATGTTTTTTTCATATTTGTGTATGCCTTTGAGGGGGACCTTTGTCATTCAATTTCCATTCTATGGCTTCATTTCCATTTCCCTTTTCTGCTATTTCATTTACTTTTCCATGCATTGAACGCATCCCTTTGTTTAGTTTTTCTTTAGACAAGCTAAGGATTAGGGGGATAGCCTTATATGAGGTGGCTTCACATTTTTTCACTTTAATTCATTTCACTCTTTTAGTCTCTGCACCTTTAGATATTCTACAGATAATTATCAACATTTTTTTTAATTTCAATTAGGCTTTTTAGCTTTCAAAATTTTATTCTCATATAGACCTTTTGAATGATGACCTTGAAGAGCGAAGCATGAAGGGGACAGCTCTTTTTTTGTGAGTGGAATGGAGGTGAAGGGAATAGGTTGGATAGTGTTATGTACGAAGGGGATATAAAGTGCCACCTTAGTAAGTCAGCTAGTAGCACACCTTGACCATGGGAGATGACACTTCTAAAGGTAAACTATGTCTAATCATAGTGAGATGAGACAAACCAATAAATTATACATCATGAAATCTTGGTAAATCCTACTTTAGTAAACATCACTATCACAACTCGTCAAAACTCACAAATCCATCCCATTCATATGTGCACATCATCAACAATTTGCATGGGAACATGCTTGCATCTGCCCTTTGAAAGTGAGGAAAACGTTTGATGTATCATGGTTGAGCCGACACATTACGTGAATGAGAACCTAGATGAGTAATCTGGATGAATCAGCAACAAATGTGGGCAAGGAGCTCCTATAGGCAGCAACATAAACCCTCTAAGAGTGTGTCTCTAAGGGTGTCACCTTGAAGGGGAAACACCTCTTACAACATAAATCATTAACCAGAACGATGGAAATGGACAGAGAAGATTGCAAGCTTTGATCTTGAAATCATACACAGAAAAGGGAAAACAGTGTAGTGGCAAGATGCATGCCAGTGTTAATTCCAGAATGGCTAGACAACATTCAAACAAGGTAAGTAAAAAACTCAAATACTTCTTCCATGATTAACAATGTAAAACAAAACTAAAAATTTGTATGGAAGAGCAATATTCTTTGTCACAAAGGAAGGATCTGCCTACCAGTGTCTTCAAAGTTTAAATAAGAGCATTAAAGGAATCTTACAAATCTCCTTTAGTAAGACATATGGTTTTTCAAAGCCTTCTATAATGTTATGCAATCTTTATACTGTAACGGTATGCATAGATATTAGAGACATTTATAAATATGCAGCAGAGTGCAAACTCTGCCAAGGAAGTAAAATACACTGAATTAGAACTGGGATTATTCCATCCCTTACATATTCCACATAAAAAGATGGGAAGAAATATCCATGGTTTTCATAGAAGAATTGCGATTGGTATAACAGAGACAACTAAGGAAATTGTAAACAACTTCTGTAAAGTAGTGTTTAAACTTTAAAATGCACGGTTTTCATAAAGGCATAGTTAGTGATAGAGATACAAACTTCAAAAGTAATTTATAGAAGGACTCTTGTAAACAAAGCGAAATATCCTTAAATTTGAGTTCTTCTTATCATCCACAAACAAATAGGCACACAAATTGATAATAAGTGCTTAGAGGCATATATTTGTTGTTGACAAACAAAGAAAATGGATCCATCAAATGTTGGTTTAATTTTACACTTCATAACATCAACTAAGATGACACCATTTAAATCCCTATATAGATACGGACTACAAAATTTAAAAGACCATGCACTAAATATCAACGTTCCTGCAGTGAAAAATCACCTTGATGAGAACCACAGGATCATTGAAATACTGAAAGAAAAGGTGATGAATGCAAAAAAATGAGTTAAATAACAAGCAGATCAACATAGACCTGAAAGAGAGTTTGAAGAAGGCACTTGGGTGTTTGTAAGACTTCAACCATACAAACAACTATCCATAACAAGAAGAAAGAACAAACTGGCACCCAAGACGTATGGTCCATATCAAATCATCAAGAAGATTAATTCAATAACACATACTTGGGAACTGTCATGTAAGAGTTGCATCCATAATGTCTTCCAAGCGTCTTGTCTAACAAAGATGATGGGACTATGCCACATGGTATAATGACCTCATACATCCACTGGTACAAAACTACGATTGGGACTTGGTGTCAACAACCTTGACAACCAAACTTACTGAACAAGATACACTGACCGTCTGGCTGATGTAGCATGCTCTCTCAGGTTCTCTTGGTCTTATCTTGAACACACCTGCCCGGTCCTTTGGCTCCCGATCTGCAGCAATGCCAACTTGCATCTATCAATGAACCAGCTCCATTAGGTCACTGAACACGGCTCCAACTGCTCTCTAGCTGATCATTAGTCCTTCAATGCAATAGCACATAGAGATTCATATCGAGTTGTTCACAACTCCATTTGTGAACAACTCTCAACTGCCCACTTCTGCTCCTCAGCTCCTTTGGGACTTCTTGCCTACTAGCTGCTCCTTAGTCCTTCAAGGACACAACTCTTAGGGACTTTTTCCCATTAGTGTCTTCCTGTGTCTGCCTGCTATAATGTTATGCAATCTTTATACTGTAAAGGTATGCATAGATATCAGAGACATTTATAAATATGCAGCAGAGTGCAAACTCTGCCAAGGAAGTAAAATACACTGAATTAGAACTGGGGTTATTCCATCCCTTACATATTCCACATAAAAAGATGGGAAGAATTGCCATTAGTACAAACTTCAAAAGTAATTTATAGAAGGAATTTTGTAAACAAAGCAAAATATCTCTAAAATGAGTTCTTCTTATCATCCACAAACAAATAGGCACACAAATTAATAATAAGTGCTTAGAGGCATATATTTGTTGTTGACAAACAAAGAAATTGGATCCATCAAATGTTGGTATAATTTTACACTTCATAACATCAACTAAGATGACACTGTTTAAATCCCTATATAGATACGAACCACAAAATTTAAAAGACCATGCACTAAATATCAACGTTCCTGCAGTGAAAAATCATCTTGATGAGAACCACAGGATCATTGAAATACTGAAAAAAAAGGCCATGAATGCAAAAAAAATGAGTTAAGTAACAAGCAGATCAACATAGACCTGAAAGAGAGTTTGAAGAAGGCACTTGGGTGTTTGTAAGACTTCAACCATACAAACAACTATCCATAACAAGAAGAAAGAACAAATTGGCACCTAAGACGTATGGTCCATATCAAACCATCAAGAAGATTAGTTTAATAACACATACTTGGGAACTGTCATGTAAGAGTTGCATCCATAATGTCTTCCAAGCTTCTTGTCTAACGAAGATGATGGGACTATGCCACATGGTACAATGACCCTCATACATCCATTGATACAAGACTACGATTGGGACTTGGTGTCAACAACTATGACAACCAAACTTCCCGAACAAGATACACTGACCATCTGGCCGATGTGGCACGCTCTCTCAGGTCTTTTTAGTCTTATCTTGAACACACCTGCCCAATCCTTCGGCTCCCGATCTGTAGCAACACCAACCTGCATCTATCAATGAACCAGCTCCATTAGGTCACTGAACACGGCTCCAACTACTCTTTAGCCGATCATTAGTCCTTCAATGCAACAACACATAGAGATTCATATCGAGTTGTTCACAACTCCGTTTGTGAACAACTCTCAACTGCCCACTGCTGCTCCTTAGCTCCTTTGGGATTTCTTGGCTACTAGCTGCTCCTTAGTACTTTAAGGAAACAACTCTTAGGGACTTCTTCCCACTAGTGTCTTTCTGTTCCGGCCAATGAAGACACACTTAGGCCATGGAGAGCTGCCCACTTCTGCTGTAGATGCCCTTCTCTAACCAACACTCTAGGGTTAGTCAAACAGCTCTCTTGACCTCCTTCTTTTGTCCTTCAAAGATCAATCCTGAGCTTCTTCAATTCTGCCTCTTCTAACAGCCCTCTTAGCCCTTCAGGAGGCTGTACATAGGGCTTGGGACAAGTCACTACAGTCCTACTATAAACTGCTCTTTTGACTATCCCAACTTCTGTCCAAATCTGGACTCTATCCTCTAGCAACAGTCATCACTATAAGAAGGCTAACATACCTAGTTATGCAGACTGCTACACTCCTTGCCTGTGGCTATTCTGCAATTCTGAGCACTTATTCGGGCACACATCAGCCCTACCTTCTGCTACAAGCTCTGTCTTGTTTCCTCCTTTTAGGCCTCCAAACCTTCACTGCTCCTTCCTGAAGTTGCACAGTAGTTTAGGCCTGTTTCTAAGCCTCTCGGCCCTCCCAAGAGATGGACATCTAGCTGCAATCTTTCCGGAAGTAGCTGCGGCCTAAAACAGAGACAAAGACTCAATCACATACTAGCACAAACAGCCCAGATCTCCTCTTTAAAGCCTTGATCTGCTGCCCATGTATCTTGTCCCTCCAAACAGTCTTGAAAACTTGGAAGACTATCCTCCTTTTCTTCTTCGCTGGAGTTCCTTCTACCTGCGGCCAAATCAGAGATCAAACTTGTGATATGTTGCTCTTGCCTTTATTTATATGCTTCTTAGGGTAGACGACTAGCCCTTCCAAGATGGTCGTTTAACTAAGGTCGGCTTGAATCTTCTAGCCTTTTTACCCACATAAACACACAAAAATTAAAATTTTCACTTTGACAATGGATCTCATGGTGCTTGAAGTTGCGCCTTGCTCCTTTAAGGGTGCTCTTTCGTCTCCTTGTGACAAGTCATCAAAATCTCTCATGGTTTTTGGCCCACACCTTTGGGTTTAAAACCCCCGCGCTTGGATTCTTAACCCACAAGTGCTCTTGTGATGCCAATTCCTCCACAACCTTCTAGCCTAGGGTTTGAACTTTTGAAGTACCTCCCAAGCTACAAATCTCAGCAACAATCTCAACTGTCTTTGTTGGATGGGGAACGGAATCTCATTTTAGATCAAGAAAGTATCCTAGCCACTTGGAAAAAAAGGCTTCGATCTAGTACACTGTACAATAACTCAATAGTTCATTAAATGAAACTTACTCAAAGAATATGCATCATGGGGGAATGATGTTTTTTGACAACATCCCATCATTGTTTTCCAAGTAACATATCCTAGCAAAAACCCTAGGCAATCCCCTTCATTCCAAGGATGGTACCTACAGTAAGCCCTAGCATCTTTAGGGCATAAGTCCAAGTAACAATAGACCTCAAACTTGTTACAACAGTATACTCCTTGAGAGCTTAACATGTTTCTTGCATGAATAGAACCTAGGTTCGAAGGATAATGCTGCTTCTCTTAATCACTCGAGCTAAACCCAATTGACAACAACATCCCATCCTTACTAATGCTCGAGGACAAATCATCCTTGAAGGGGGAGGCAATTTAACATACTTAAATATGTATGAAGGATAATCATAATATAAATAATAATACTATAACATCAAGGTTCATACCCTTAACACTCTTGACTAGTCAATGGATATATATATTTACTGTCATGAGAGTTGTTCTAACCACATCGTTCTTTCATTTTTCAATATGTATTTTACACACATTCCATGTTATCTATATAATACTAAATAGCCATTCATGGCTCTTACAAAGACATATTCTTAAGTCGTGAGCGAAACATTCTCTACTATGGAACGTAAGTGTTCTTTGTCTATTCGTAGTATGCACATGCATTCTTTACCATAGTGCAGATCTCTATTTCGAAATCATCTAAAATATGCCAGTGTAGATGTCTCTTAATTTCAAATTTAAATTCCTAATCGTTGTGTATTTTGATCCAATTTTAATTTGAGATGTCTTGAACAAATCAAAGGTGTGCTGTAAAAAAAATTCCTAGTCGATTTTTCTGGAAAAATCGATCTCATTGTTCTGTGTTTCTTCTTTCAACATTTTAATTTTAGCAGCTTTTCATGATGATAAAATTGTTAATTGAACAATGCTTCTATGGTTT
This sequence comes from Pinus taeda, assembly GCA_000404065.3. NCBI lineage: Eukaryota > Viridiplantae > Streptophyta > Pinopsida > Pinales > Pinaceae > Pinus > Pinus taeda. Next base: position 28,441 of record APFE031347135.1, read on the forward strand.
TTACAAATCGTTAACACAATACAACATATATTGAGTTGATTTAGATGACAATTGTCTGTGTTGAACTGATGGATGGTGCTTGTGATATAACATCTGTTAATTTGATGTTTGATTGTTGGAATTTTCTCCAATTTGGATAGGATATTCGGGTTGTTTCAATTGTTGGAGGTCAGTCCATTGAGGAGCAAGGATTCAAATTGCGCCAGGTTTGTGAACAATTGTGCCTCTTAGTTTTGTTCAAAGAGATTAGACGTTGTAAATATGAAGCTTGATTTTTGATGCTGCAAAAGTAATTGTTGTAAAGAGACCAAATCCTTTATTCAATTGTGACCCACTTTTGCATTATTAAAAAATCCCGGCTCTGGTTTGTTTTGCATGTAGAGGCAATTATTAACCTTTGAAAATGACAGGGGTGTGAAATTGTAATAGCAACACCTGGTCGTCTGCTTGACTGTCTTGAAAGAAGGTAATTATTCTTTTCTGTTTTCATCTTTTGATGCTTCTCAGATGCTGAGATCATCAGTATTCCGATTTGAAACTATGGTCAGGAGTCAGCATAGGTTCTTTTGACTGTCAAAATGTTTGGAAATGAACAACCATTGAATCTTTTATTTCATAATTGCCTGCAGATATGCTGTCCTGAATCAGTGTAACTATGTTGTTCTGGATGAAGCAGATCGCATGATTGACATGGGTTTTGAGCCACAAGTGAGTTCTTTAAACATAAAAAATTGAGGAAACGGAGTCAGACTGAAAGATGTTCTATATTATAGGATATAGCCAGCTTTATGAATTTCAATTCAGTCATAGTGACTTATCCCATTAACTGATGGTTTATTTAAGATGAGATGCTTGCTTGATTTGCTTGTATGTTTTTATTCGGGCAATGGGAGTCTGGTCTTCCTTTATAATTTAGTTTATTAGTTTCTAACTGAATTTTGAAGTTTATTTGGATCTTTTGAACAGGTTGTTGGAGTTTTAGATGCTATGCCTTCAAGCAACTTGAAGCCTGAGAATGAGGATGAGGTAAGAACATTACATAAGAAGCTTAGTGAAGATAGACAGATGAGTTAGTGTCTACCACCATACCAAATTTCTTGTGAAGCTTTTTTGATTTACTCTTCTATATTGTTATAACACCAAAATATTATAGGAAGATTGAAAGCTTCAGAGTTTGAATCAAGCAAAGGAAGATAGAATTCAATACTTATCTATATACCAAAGTGTGAAATGAAAGCAGGAATGGTATGAGAGATGGGCCTAGAGAGGCAAATGAAACAGGAAACATACCCCCCTGTGTATTGTATGCCATTGGAAATTGCAATTATGTTACATTTTTAGAGAACTTTTCTCTACCTTCTTCCATTATCCTTACCAGGGATATTTGGCCTTGTTCTTTAGAGAGAAACAGGCCCTATGTTGCTCCACCAGATCTATTAGGTTGTTGATTGATTGCATCCTTCTTTATACCCACCTTGGCTAGTGGGTGTATCAAGTGTTGTGCAAATATTGGAGATATTGGAGTGGATAGAGATAGATTAGCAGACAGTATGATCTTACCCGAGCTACCTCATGGTCAACTCATCATAACACTTCCAAGCTCCAATACCTGATACAGGGATTGGTTATTTGCCCCATGCCCTACATAATTTTCACGGACAAGTGCATAACCAGATATCTCTCCTCTTCCTGAAGTTTGCATTGTGCAAATCTCTTGACTATATCCCTTAGCCCAACCAACTCCTCATATTCTGTGCCATTGGGCTTAACATTGGTGAGATAATAATGATCAGTGGGAATACAAGTTCCCCCTCTAGTTTAGACACTCCTATATGTCAATTTCTGCCTTCGGTGTGAACAATTGCTTTGAGCAGTTCTGCACTTCAGAAGGGTTCAATCTACAACATTTTGTCCCATACACTCCTCAAAAAATGATGTGGTTGAACAAAAGAACATATCTCTGAAGCAGATTGTCAATTGCATGATGCAACTCAAAGCTCTTGCTCAAATATTGTGAAGAGAAGATATTGACTGTGCATGTTATATCCACTGACTAAAGGTCCCTTTTTCATCACTGTTCACCTTTCCAGCTGTGGTTTGGTTTTATGCAATATATTGACTACTTTACTTGTTTGCTACACAATTTTGAAAACGTGCACAACCATGGACAGCTTTACCATAAAATGATCTGTGGGCAGGCAGAAAAGAGAAGTCCTTTCAAATTGCCAGGCAGGGTGGGCACAGAATGTCTGTAATTTCTATGGAGAGCATTAGAATTCAGAACACCAAAAAAGCGCAGAAGCTAAGGCACCAACAACTATCCATACACTGTTCAGAACAACCACTTGAGCTGCTGAACGGAACACCAAAAAAGCACAGAAGCTAAGGCACCAACAACCATCCATACAGTGTTCAAAACAACCACTTGAGCTGCTGAACAGAACACCAAAAACACGCAGAAGCTAAGGCACCAACGACCATCCATACACCGTTCAAAACAACCACTTGCGCTGCTGAAAGCTACAAGGGGGTTAGTGTTGAAATTCCCTTGTACCCAGGTCTGGTCTGTGTCTACACTAGAACATAAACACACTGAAGATACTAAACTATAAGCACTTTGCACAGCGAAAATATAACAGAAGTGAAATCAACAATAGTACACAAGAATATATGGGCCCAAATCATATTTCTCAATATTCCATTAATAAGAAAACACTAGAGCTCCTGTACTAGGGATCATGGCCCTTTACAACCCCTGATAAAAACTAGTATACATAGTATACAGTAAGGTACAACTAGGGCTTGAGGTCGAATCCTTCAGACCCTCAATCTGTCCACAAATCAAAGACAATCCTCACAACTTAGTTGCTGGTTGAGCTCCCTTTTCAATCAGCCCTTTCAGTCTTGTTGTCCACAGAAGATCAGCTCCATTACTCCTGTCCTGGCTGTCCTTTGTCTCCAAGACTCTCGGGGGATGGCTCCTTTCAGTGCCCTGTACAAACAGCTGCTCCCAGTGGGACAATTCCTTTTTCTCACTGTACTTTACACTAGCATAAATCTTGCTGCTGAGTCCTTCTTCCTCCAACAGACTTCACTTTTATTAGAATAATACTATTTTAGTTTAATGCTCATTCTCTTAGCTGTTGCTAATTTTATTCTTTTAGCAGTTTCTTAGATGAAACTGATTCTTTACATAGAAACTTGATGTTTCTATCTTTGTAAATATCTCTGTATTATTATTGAGTATTGTTGCTCAATTAATTCAATCAACTCATTTGGAAATCCATATGCGTGTTTCGCACTGTTTTATGGTATCAGAGCTAGGACCCAAAGAGATTTCTTGAGCAGTTATTCTCTGCATCCTAATCTTGTGAGTTCTTTCTGTCAATCCTTTCTAAGGTCGAGCCCTCTGTAAGCCAGATAGCCTTCACTGAGTCTTAGCTTTGGCTCTGCTCATTGTGATAAAAGCTTACAGTCGTCTATCTCGATACAGAAGTGGATTCTTGGTTTTGTGGAATTACGAGAGCCGAGGGTTCTTTGTTTGTGTGAATTCCAATTTTTTTTAGCAGAGTGGATCCCAGTTGTTGGCGTCAATCTTAGAAGATTACGTGTGAGCGTTTTTTTTTGCTGTCGCTGCCCGTTGTTTTTCCAGATTTGCTAATCGGTTTTGTGTTGTTCCTCCGTTATCTCATCCTCTGTTCAAAGTTTTACAATTTTTTTTCTCTCAGCAATCTGCATAAACAGAACAGACTCGTTTCATCGTGGCCGGTGATTCGTCGTGCACTCAAAATTATTCGCTACTCCGGGCACATACATACAACGATTTTTTTTGTTGTTGTTAATCTTTCTCGTTTCAGCAGATTTGGCAGCTTCAGTTACAAGGTGAAGAGAGGACGATATCCTCAGAAGGAAAACTCCATTGGCGGCACCGTTTACAGGGCAGTTGATGCAACTATAAATTCCTGGTGCACGGCACCCACACCAGATCACTGCTCATGTCCATAATAAGCAACAGATCCTGTGCGGGAGTGTCGAGGGAGAATTTAATTGAATAGCCTCCGAAGCTGCTAGCGTAGAAAGATTCTCCCGCGCGTTCCTTTCCTTTGCTCGTCTTGCCGTGGCCACGATTCATTCCACGCTTCTGCAGCCGGGCTCGATCCTTGGTGGCTTCCACTGTGTGCGACTATTCAAGTTTTGTTATCACGCAATAAATTCCATGCCACAGTCAGCAGCGTGACAGTATTTTATAGCGTGACCGTGTTATAGCGTGACAATATTTTATAGCGTGACAGTATTTTATTCCAAGTCTGTTATCACGCAATAAAATTTCGTGCCACAGTCAGTGATTCTATCTCAGGCAACACCCACAGTCAGTAGCGTGACAATATTTTATAGCGTGACCGTGTTATAGCGTGACAATATTTTATAGCGTGACAATATTTTATTCCAAGTCTATTATCACGCAATAAAATTTCGTGCCACAGTCAGTGATTCTATCTCAGGCAACGCCAAACGATTACACCGTATCAGGTATATCATATATGGTATATTCATAAACAGGTATCCGTCATTTTATGCTTAGTCAGCACTCGGCCCCACCAATTTTTGCCTCTGTCAGATGTTTTAGCAGTCAAAATTCACCTACAATTTCAAACTATTAGACCTTTGACTTCCCTTTGATGACAATGCATTGAAAATACCTCAAAAATCTGTGCTGGAAATGCTTGTTTATGGATACTGCTGAAAGTCAGTTATTTTGGTAAAAGATAGTGCTATACATAATCCCTTGAACCTGCCTCTCAGACCAATTTCTGGTTATATCTATCAGTTTAAAAATTTGTGCCGAATTTTTTTGGTATTTCCTGTGCCTTGGGGAATGTGCAGATGGCTTCGCTCATCAATCTAATGTTGGAAGGCAGCCAGCGCTTTAATGGCACAAATTATAACATCTGGAAACAGAGAATGTTGACCATTTTTGAATATAGGCGTCTTGATCAGCTCGTTCTCAACAAAGAGCTCCGTCCTGGTATAGCTGGCACCGATCAAGATAAGTTTGATGATCGAAATCGAGAGGCTGTTATGCTCCTCAAGCTATCTGTGACTGATGATCAGTTACCGCAGATTCCTTCTAGCAAGATAGCTGCCGAGATCTGGCAACAGTTGAAGGAATTACATGAGACATCCGACAAGAGCAGAGCTTTCTTTCTCAAAAATCAGTTGTTCTCCATCATGATGGACGAACATATGTCTTTACAGGAACATCTCAACAAGATTAAAGACATTCGAGATCAGCTCGAAGCCATTGGTCGCACCATGGAGGAAGAAGATATGGTAGTCATCACTCTGAAAAGTCTACCACAATCTTATGAGCACTTCATCGAAACACTCAACATTGCCGCCACTAGTGTTGATCTGAAGTTTCCAGAATTATGCACCAAACTCATGCAGTAGGATCGTTGGAAACAACAGTTTGGTAGTGGTGCAGCATCAACCTCCTCAGAAAATGCTTTTGCTGCCAAATATCAGTCTTCTCAGTCGTTTCAGTAGAAAGGTTCTTCTCAGTCTTTTGATCCTGCTAGGAAGAAAAATGTGCAGTGTAATTATTGTCACAAGTTCGGCCACATGAAGAAAGATTGCCAACAGAGAATTGCTTCTGAACAAAAGAAACATGGAGGGCTTCATCAGACAACGAATGTTGTAGAACATTCAGATCATATTCCATCATCTGCCTGGTACATTGACTCTGGTGCATCACGCCATTTCTCTCACAGGCGTGACTGGTTTATTGACTTCTCACCTTTCAGTGATTTCGTGGTATTTGGCGGAGGTGAAAAATACAGTGGATGGCAGAGGTATAGTTCAAATCCAGTCTAGTGGGCGCACACTCATCTTCTTGAATGTGTACTATGTTCCTGGGATGGAAATTAATCTGTTGTCTGTCAGTCAGATTATGAGGAACTCTCCTCAGCTTGATGTAGTATTCAGTGCGCACAAATGCTCAATTATAGACAGGGAGACTAGTCTTACAGTTGTTGTTGGTCTAGAAGATCATGGTTTATACAGGCTTCTTGACACTGGTGATTTTCCAGAAGTGGCTCTAGCAGCTCGTATTTCTCCCATCAGCACTCTATGGCATCAGCGATATGGTCACCTAAACATGCAGTATCTCTAGCAGCTTTCTCGGGACGGACTTGTGTCAGGGTTACCTGACATTCAGACTCAGTAGTGGGGCGTATGCGGCGCTTGTCAAGCTGGCAAACAACATCGGTCTTCATTCACGAATGGAGAATCTTGGTGCGCATCTAAGGTACTCCAGTTAATTCATGTTGATATTTGTGGTCCTATGAATACATCTTCTATCACTGCTTGCAAATATTTTTTGCTTATTGTAGATGATTTCAGTAGAAAGATGTGGGTATATTTTCTCAAATATAAATCTGATGCATTTAGTATCTTTCAGAAGTTTAAAACCTTAGTAGAAAAAGAGTCTGGCTGTAATATCATGACTCTTAGGACAAATAACGGGGGGGAATTTTGTTCTTCTTCTTTTTCCAACTTCTGTGATACTCATAGCATAAAACGCCAGTTCACTACACCTTACACTCCTCAGCAGAACAGTGTTGTTGAACGCCGCAACCGCACGGTTGTTGAAATGGCTCGCTCCATGTTACAACACAAGAATGTTCCAAACAAATTCTGGGTTGAAGCAGTTTTTACTGTTGTTTATCTTCTTAACCGATCACCCACTCAGGCTGTTAAAGGGAAGACTCCTGAATACCTTTGGTCTGGCCGTAAGTCGAAGATCAGTCACCTCAAAGTTTTTGGCTCAATTGCATATGTTTGGATTCGAGCTGCCAAGAGCTCTAAGTTGGATTCCAAAAGCCAGAAACTAATGATGACAGGGTACAATGATCATCACAAGGCTTACCGACTAATAGATATAGCCACTGGTCATCTTAGCTTCAGTCGGGATGTGGTATTTGATGAAGACAGAGGATTCTTTTAGCCTTCTTCTTCTGAGCAGTGTTCTAAGGATCAGCCTCACAGTGTTCTTCTTCCAGTAAGTCCACCTGATGGGTGGGATGATGCAACATCAGTGTTTGATAATAGACTGCCTGAGCTTCCTCCGAAAAATAATCCTTCTCTTGCTACTCCTATTGTTTCTGAACCTTCTCCATCTCCTCCTGCTATTGGTTCCTCTACTCCTCGGCCAAAATGGTGGGCTAAAACCATTGGTGATCTCAGGGATGATGAACTCCTTGAAGGACGAACTTCTAGACATAAGAGCAAACAACAGTCTACAGTAAAATTTGCTCTTATGGCTAATCTACACAGTATCTTTGAGCCTCAAACTTACTCAGAGGCTAAGGGTATATCTGAGTGGGAACAGGCTATGGAAGCTGAATTCCAAAGTCTTCAGAAAAATCACACATGGACCCTTTCTGATCTTCCTGAAGGAAAAAAAGCCCATTAGCTGCAAATGGGTATATAAAGTGAAATACAAAGCCAATGGAACTCTAGACAAGTATAAAGCTCGTCTTGTGGCTCGAGGATTCTCACAGAAGGAAGGCATTGACTATGAGGAGACTTTTGCTCCTACAGCTAAAATGAGTACCATACGACTTGTCCTTGCCCTAGCAGCTCAGTTTAAATGGAAAGTTCATCAGATGGATGTAAAAAGTGCTTTCCTAAATGGTGACTTACAGGAAGAAGTCTACATGACACCACGACTTCCAGGATTTAAGATTGCTGGTCAAGAACAGAAAGTGTGTAGATTAGCTAAAGCTCTCTATGGATTGAAACAAGCTCCTCGGGCTTGGTACATGAAAATTGATCA
>APFE031347143.1:0-14610 GCA_000404065.3 Pinus taeda
TCCAAAGTTTTTAAGATGGAATTTTTTTTTGAAGTTTTTTGTTTATTTGGTGAAAGAAATCTATTTGTTTTTACTGAAGTTGTAACATTTAAATTATCTAATAGAAATCCAAATTGAGAAATTAAAATAGGAGTAGATTGATTGCAATAACTATGAGTTGGGTGTGAGTAAAATAGATTTCTAGATTTACTCATAATTTTTGTATATGTGTTTGTGAGAAGCACTGAATCTCGATGGTTTGGGAGTTATGGATCCCATCCATGAGTAAAACAACCTTTATGATTCAACAAATCATTTAGTCATGGTCACTTTGTTTTTTTCTTATTATAAATATGTGAGAAAAAATTAACACAGTGGTGTGATTGAAAAGTAATTTTTCAATTAAACATTTATTGATGAAGGGTCCATTTATTATCAAAACATTTTGATTGAAGAGCAAAATTTTAGACATAACATTCCTTGACGGCCAACATAAAAACCTAAAACGTCAAAATAAAAATTATTTGACAGGTAATAAAGAATCCAAATTCCAACCCTGCACGCCACTGTTGCGCTCTAAGCATCGAGTCAAAGTATTGTAAAATAACCAGAGATTGTAATATACATGGAATTATCTCTCTTAAAAAAAGGATACCCTCATGTGACATGTCGTGTATGGTGTGGTCAATAATTTAACCTTGCGACAAAGATCACAATATTAGTGATTCTAGTGAAGAGAAAGTGACCGCTAAATGCCCCAATTTTTTCTCAGCAAAAAATGAGGCGACAAATAGTAAATCGGCAATAAATGTATAGGGTTGTATAGGCTTAAGTGTAGTCTAACTACATTGAGGAGTTGCCTGGAAAATTATGGAAATTTTGGTTATATTTAGAGAAAATTGGGTAAGGATTTTTGTAAATCCAAGTTATAGTTGTTAAACTTCAAAATTTTAGGTGTTCTAGACATTTTTGATGGCACTTAATCTATTTCCACCATCAAAAACACAATTGAAATAATCTCTTTTAGATTTTTCAATTTTGTTTTGCCCAGATTCTAGCTACTTTTGGCTATCCGTGCAATTCCTCCACCTGGTTAGACGACTCCATAGCTTTATAGTTGGCATCGTTTTTTATATGTCTATAGTTGAATTACTGGTCTGTCAAAATTTAAGGCTAGAATTATATAGCTCCCAGCATTTACAGTTCATTAGCAAGTGAGTTATTAGCCCTAAACCTATTTTCACCATAAAAACACAATTACCCAATATAAGCACTTTTATTTTAAAAAACCATAGTCTAAAGAGACTAATAAAAATTCAGATAAAATTTTGATAAAAATCTTATATAGATTTTTGTAAATCCATGTTACAACTGTTATATTTCAAGATTTTAGGTTCCCCAAATATTTTTAATGGTACTGAATCCACTTCCATTATAAAAAAAAACATAATTCAAACACAGCTACTGCAAAATTTTCCCATATTCCAACCAACTTTAATCACCTCGGTATCCTTCTTCTAAAAAAAAAAATTGTCAGCGTTAAACTAACTCCACAGAATCGATATATTACAATACATGTGAGTGTGAGTTAATTAATCAATAGCCAATTAACGTTCTCACTCACAATCCACCCATTCGATGGGTCGCAACCCGGAATCCTTGCATGCCCTCCTGTTCCCATACCCAACGCAAGGTCACATAACTCCTTTGATGCAGTTCATGAAGAAACTTGCTTCCAAAGGTATTACAATCACGTTTGTTAGCACGCACCACATGGACCAGCAGATCACTAATGGTATCAACATAGATTGAAGGGACAAGAGAGGAATTGATGTCCAAGAAATCTTGCTAGGAAAAATTTTTGTGTTCTTCAGAGCCGGATACCACGACAAAACAAAGAGGCCAACAAATTGTTGTCTTTACATAAGATAATGTGAATGGTAAGTGAAATAACAACCTCAATATAGGCACAAGAGAGTAGTAGCTTACAAGGTTGTAGACTTAGGGTGCACTATGAGAGTCAATTTGTAGGTGTTAAATAATATTGTCTTAAATTGATATGGTTTTGCTTTAATTTTTAATTGTCTTAAATGGGTTTGATCTTAATTTTCATCGTCTTAAATGACCATTGTCTTAGATATAAAGTTTTCTCTTAAAATATTTTTGTCTCAAACTATTTTTGTCTTAAATACAAAGTTTTATCTTAAAATATTTTTGTATTAACTTGTCTTTGCCTTAAATATAAATTTTGTCTTCAAATATTTTTGTCTCAAATTGTTTTTGTCTTAAATATAAAATTTTGTCTGAAAATATTTTTGTCTCAAACTGTTTTTGTCTTAAATATAAAGTTTTATCCCAAAATATTTTTGTCTCAAACTGTTTTTGTCTTAAAATTTATATTTAAGACAATTCAATTAGTATTAAATCTTAATGTAAAATAATTAAATAAAAAGTTACTTTTTAAGACAAAAAATTTCTTTTCTTAAGAAAATGTCTTAAAAGTACTGTTTGTTTAATAGTGTGTTGTAGCGACTACAACCACCTTCCAAAATTTTGGCCTGCACCCAATTTCGGAGCATCCCTTGAGAGTTTCTCTTGATGATTGCACACACTCAGGATCACTCCATGAGCTTGTGTGAGTCTTCACACCCACCTTACTTGATCATTTCATCCAACTTCTTGCATGTTGGTGTCAAAGGCATGCTTGCGACCATGTTCTGGTTATACTCAATTTCTTTGCTTAATGTATACTTGTTGCGTTTGCTATGAAAACATATGTCACACTCATGCATGGAGTCACATTCACTGTCGCGCAAGCATTCTCATGGTCTGGCAATGATCAACCACAAGTGTTGCACTTATCTCTTACATTGTTGGTTAGTCATGCTGAGCATGTGTGTGAGGAGGGTTTGAGTCGTCTCATCATCATGATCCAGGTGGATGTTGGTGGCCACCCACCTATCCCATTTGGACACCCGCAACTGTCTCTTTCAGTTTTTCGGTTTCCGTAATTGTAGCACAATTTACTATTTTTAGCAGTTTTTTGGGTCCCGAACTTCCGGAGCCGTTTTGAGGCCATAAACGACGTTTTTTGGGAAATCTGGGGGAAAGATGGATCCATGGACCGATGTTTCCCTTCCCAAAGTGGTAGTTCTCGGATAGATCTTTCTAACGAGCTATCACACACATCAAACGGAGATCGTATGCCAAAGTTACGACCCCGGGAAATTGATGTATCAATTTACCCAAAACGGGGCCCACAATTTGGCGTTTCATCTTCTAGGGTCAGTTTTGGAATGTGAAGGGTTTCCATTGTTTCTCAACAATAAATAGACCTTCGAGCCTCATGTAACACAAGTTCGGAACAGTTCAGAGACATGTAGCCGCACATCTCTTCTCAGAGATAAGCTACCATCGTCCTAGCTTGTTTATTTCCAATTCTGGTTGTAAGCATATTTCGGTATTTTCCATTAATGAAATGAAGTATTATTTCCGCTGCATCTCTTTATTTATGGTTATCACATCTCTGTATTTATGGTTATCTCTGTAATCTATTGCGTTCCATTTTAAATCTGGATCAGTGGTATCAGAGCGGTATGCTTTTTCTCTGTTTTTCTTTGCATGTCCCCAACGAGGTTGGGATATAAGGAGTTATGGCTTGAAATGGTCGAACCTTTGCAAGACCAGCCTCGCAAATCTCGACGGCCTCCCATGGCGGATGAGAAGAAAGACGAGGGGGTAGGAGATCCTATCAAAATCTTGCTCGAAGAAGCCCTCGAGCGACAACGGAACGCGATGATGGACAATTTTGTGCAGATCCTTCAGCGGCTGCCTAGAGGTGACACATCGGCTTCCAGCAGTTACTCTGGAAACGCCACGCCCTTTAAGGTACAAGTGAATTTTGAAATCCCCATCTTTGAGGGTAAAATAGACGCAAATGCAGTAGATAAATGGTTAAATATGCTAGAGGGTTATTTTTCTGTTCATGAATTTTCAAGTCGAGAAAAGATTGTTTTCTCCCTTCTCAAAGTAGCCTCGCACATCAAGGACTGGTGGGAAACCTACTGCGAGCAGAACGATGAAAGCACCGGCTCACTATTTTCAGCCGCACCCACTTGGGATTCATTCCGAGATGCTATCAAGGAGCAGTACTACCCTATCAAAAGCTATGAGGACAAATACATTAGATGGACCACAATGTGGCAGGGACGAGACCAAGATGTGCCTGAGTTGACAAACATCTTTCACACCCTTCGCACATAGTTGGGTATCAAAGATTCTGAGCTGCATATGGTGCTCAAATATCGCGGTTGCCTACACAGATACATCCAGGAAGAGATGATGTTCTTGAACGTCTCCTCACTCAACACAGCATACCGATACGCTATCAAAATTGAGCGAAAGTTCAAACAAAAGAAGTGAGACTTTGGATCTGCAAATCCGAAGCCCAAAGGACAAAGCCAAGGCGGGGTGACCCAAGACAACCCGTCGAAGCCGCAAGAAAAGAACAACACCACGAAGCCGAAGAAGGACACAGAAAGGGTGTGAGTTGCCACAAGAGTCCCACTCATAACAAAAGTGAGTGTCGGACCAAGCAGTCGCTGGTGGCCGAGTTGAAGGCTTCCGAATCAAATGCATGTTCCGACCCTGAGCCAGAACCTGACAAGGGGAATGGAAAAAGGGAAGCAGATAATTGATGCAGATGCCAGCGCCACTGTTGCTACTACCAAGATCCAGAAGAATGAGCTCGAAGAGCTAGAGGAGGGGGAACGTCTTTTACACTTGTTAACACTCAGGTTGTCCATTGGCTCCTTCAGGGATAAGGCCGAGGTAACCACAGACCAAGCTTTGGACTGCCGGGCCTAGCCTACCAGCAGTCAGAGAGGGCTCTCTCTTCCGGATTTAGCTTTGTTTAGGGAATGATTTCAGGCTAGATATGATGCACATGGGTTTTTGATCAGGTGGTGGGATGAATGATCAATTCAGGCAGTGTTTGGCATGCGAAGCGCAAGAGGTTTATAACATTGGGCATGGAGTCAAGGATGTGGACTGAAGGATGTGTTTTCTTTGACGGAAGAGGAATACAGAGCAGGATAGCTACACATGGACCAATATTGAAGTTTGAAATGAGATGAAATGGAGGTCAGGGAATGAAAGACAGCTAAGTAATTTTCATTCGTGCTAACAGAGGGAACGTGAATGAATATCCTATAGGAGAAATTAAGAAATTCCTACAACAATATTCATATACGGAGGAAACTAGTGCAAATATGAGCCTAAGAGGAATTCATATTATAGGCTAGTTTAGAAAGAAAACATTGAGAAGAAGCAGGAATTGAGGGCAGAGCACAGCTAAGTGACATCTGAACTATTCTTTTTCCCTACAAGTTTAGATCATGACACAAATATGGTACAGAAAACATAGCAACGGTAGAAAGAGATGAGAAAACTTATTAGTCCATGAGGAAACACGAGAGTTCTGCAATCTTGTTCTTCAGCCATCAAATGCACATTTAAACAGTCCAAACACACATGTTCCAGCAAGCTCTGTTCATTGAATTTCTTGGAGCGTACACAGCAAACCTCAAATGAGATTAATCGATCAAAAACATCTCACCCTTTGAACAGTACATAGGGAGGTTTTTATAGAAAAATTTACAGACTTAGATATGTGGATAAGATCTCAAGGAAAATATCTCAAAATATCTATCAAACCGATCTAAATAGATCTGAAGTAAATCAGTGTTTGCTGCTAAACATAAATGCATGAAAGACTATATGGGCTGAGCTGGGGCAGCTGGCATCTTGGAGTGAATATCTAAGGCTGCGCATGAATCCTTTAGGCGGTTCCATAAATGATTTTTGTCTTTTTGGATTGAGGCGGTGGCGCTCTGTTTCTTGTATTAGCTCGTTCCACAGGAAGTTAAATGCTCAGCCAGCTACAAAAATGATGCATACTCCTCCAATAAAAGACTCTAACTTTATTCTGCCTGTAAAGTTTGATCGACCCACCAGTGAATGTAAAGTTTGATCGAGATGAGTCTGGTGATGATGTTCGTGGTAATGGACATGCTGAACATGGTGGTGGTGGTGATGATGAACCTGGGTCTGATGATTTCGCGGAGGCACAAGTTGCTGTTCGATTTGACCATTATTAGAGTTGTTACATACGTCTCCTCTATCAGCTATGTGTTGTGCTTCGGGACTCCAGAGAGACGATGCACCAGTATGAGAATAATATAAAGGATGTATCGCAAACCCATATACTCTGGGGGCAGCTACAGCATCATATGGCACTGCTCTGCAGGGATGTATCGACATGGGTTTTCCAACCTGCCGACATGCATTTGGAGCTAATACTGTCTCATCACTGATTGGCTTAGGCACTGGAAACTATCTTGTCCAGAAGGGCCAACCACAGAAGAACCCAGATCTTGGTTGTTGCTACTCTGCGATAGCTGATTGGGCATAAGTGCTGGCGTGGATTTGATCAGGACCCCCGCTTCCTTTTGAGGAAGCCACTCTCTCGACACCAACAGCAGCATGTAATGGCCCTGTTTTCTCACTTTCAAGGCTAACAGAAGGGATGTATCCTTTGGGTAGTGAATTAGGCGGCACGGGATCGCCTGAGGGATTAAAAACTGACATCCACCTGTGTTGTACCTTGAAAATGCAGAAACACCAGATTGTCTCAAAACATGCCTATCTTCAGGCTCGCCGTCCTCTTTTCCGTTTTGACGGGGTCTCTTTAAAGTGAGCTCAAGAAATAAATGTTTGAAATCAGTTCCTTTTCTAAGGTAGAGTGAGCATCTGCAAATGCCTTGACACATTGATGTATGCGAAAGTAATTGCGACCAACATTATTTACTGGATGTAGAGGGTCGTCTATAGGATCATCAATATACAGTGGATCAATACTCTGTCCACGACCTCGATTAACATACATCCCACTCCCATATATTGAAATACGCATTTGACGGGGGTCAAACACACATCCGAAAAAGTAAAGAAAATCCATCATCAAGCTCCCTAAGTTCTTTGCAACCCTGTTTGTTCAACCTTTCGCAGTACCTTCGTCCATTGCAAGAAATCAGTCCAGGAAACCTCTCATATACTTGATAGTGTCTGTGCTTCCATATTTATCTGGAAGGAAGGGAAGTCTTAAGGGCACTCCATCAGCATTGGCTTCAGAGGTTTGACATAAGATACTGGATTTGGATACTGAACCCCTGAACCCTTGCATGTATCTATGGACTTCCTTGCAAGAGCGCATCATCAAATATCAGATATCATTTTTTTTTCGTTACACTGAAGACTAACTGGAGTTACAACAAGATAACCAAGTCATCTGTCTGTCAAGAAACCTTATCAACCACGTAAAGACCTGAAACTGAAGTGCTAATATCTAATCATCTTCCCAACTCTTAATGTGAAATATCAGCACCGATTATTAAAGAGGGCACATCTGATATAAGAGGAAGCTGCTTCTTTTGTTCATCAACCAACAATGAGTTCTGCCCACCAAGCTTTGCATTTATTTTTAGTATAACATTAGCAATGTAATCAGGCCTGCATTTTTTTGACATGGTCTGCCAAGCAACACTGGGTCCAAACACCAAACTCCAACTCGCATAACCTCTTTACAGTAGCATAAAGGTGCTTGTTCTCTTGTTGGGGCATTATGCAGAGGATAAGCTCAAGAGGGTTACCATTCCGCTCGGCTGAGTCTATCACATGTTTTACAACTCCCTCAACATTCCCATTGATCTCTGTTGCCGGTGGTGCTGCCAAATCAGGGTTCATACGCACACCATATGTATTGCACAATTCTGGAAGTTTGCTAGAAAAAGTTTGAACTGCTTGAGGTGGAACATATTTAGAAAAATTTATCACTGCCCAGGAACTTATTTTGGCACCCCTCCATATGACCTTTCCTCTCATATTCCATGAACCTTCTCTTGGATTTTCTTCATAAGCCTTGTACAGAAAAATTAAATGGATCAACTAATTTCAGAAAATCAGTTGCCACTTCAAAATAGTTTAGACAGTGAGAGAAGAAGTCTCTCGAGCTGAGGAATGATGGTCCTACTAAAATTATTTGCAGCTGACAAACCGTCCACATGTTCCAGGTTGTAAAAAACTGGAGATGAGATGAAGTTCCATAGAGCACAATGAGTTGCGGGCGTTATTTCCAGCAAAGGTCCAAAAAGAAAAGCTACCATAGAGTCCAAGCCTTCCTTAACCATATCCACATACTTCTTAATTATGCTAATGGATCGATCTATAGCATTACTTAAAATTTGCAACATTTGTTCCTGGGAGGAATGATGGACTCTTTTAGACCTGAGCACATTGATATGGAATGCTCCACAGAATTTTCCGATGAACCTCTGTGTCCATTTCATTTCGAAGAAGATTTACCAACACATCGTGGAAGCTTGAAATTATGGAAATCATGTTTGACCTCCAATGCACAGAGGATAGACAAACGCCAGAGGTACTGCTGATGCCAACTAAGGATGAATCCACATCTCTTTGACGTACTTGTAATGCTTACATTTTGGATCATCCACATTGTCAGCAATGCCATAAGAAAAATGAGCATCTCCTCGTTGCATTAATCTTGGAGCAACAAAGTGTAGCAGATCTAAGACAACATGCAATGACTTCTGTGTCTGAAGATTTTGTGCCCTCTTTGCCATAGTAGCAAATTTCAAATATGGAACATTGCTGTAAGCAAAGCATGACATATTTGGCTTGTATATATGTCGATCATGAAAGGTGAATACCTGCTATGAGCAGGAGGCTAACACACATTTACATCAAAGCTTCATTATCAAAATTTGGAAAGATTGGTCCAGTCTTCATAAAAGAATATGCCTGAAGTACAGTAGTGCAACTTCAGGCTTAAGTCATATACAAAAACTTATGGCCCTTTCTAAATACATGAAAGGGTCTATAAATACTAAACTAAGCTAACAAACTACAAAATTAAAATGCTACTAAATTGGTGTAATCCGATCTTAGATATCTCCCCCACAGTGATCTGGTAATCGGCAGTGATGATTCATCCTTCTGGCTGTTTTCCCTTCGTCCTGAGTTGGCATATCGCCATCATTGGCTCCACTTCTTGAGGGTGGCTGAGACGAGAATTGATTTGAGCAGCATAGGTGGCATCATGTATATCGGGAATAATACACCCGATTGCATCCGTCAGGCATTTGAGGGTGGCTCTCTGACTGTATAGTTTTACTAGGAACAACCAATAGGCGTCCCAAGTTAAACTTTTAATCCCTGAGATCAATTTCCCATTCTTTTCTAGCTCTTGGTAACATGACTGCTCCAATGTCTTGGCCGATAATAGTTTACCTGGTGTACATAGAGAAATCATGTTAGATAAATAGAGAGTATTATTGATCAAGTCAATTAAATTGCTCGTAGATAACTTTCATCTGGAAACAACTCTCTCTGCTTTCATTAATTGGGACTACCACTCTGTGAATAGGATTTCTTTATGGGATTCTAATATTTTGGGCAAGTTTGCCGTCTTTCCCTCATTAGAGTCCTGCCAAGTAAGAAAATATGTCAAAGTGTCTTCGGCTTGCTCTAAATCCTGCCTGGCATCAACTGACTTATCTATTATAGATGTTGTTACGTCACATAAAGGTTCAACTTGGGCGATTTCATGACATAAAAATATTATTTGTGTTATTAATGCCTTGTTAATTTGCATTGCCTCTACTCTGAACTCGGCAGGGTGGGGAAGACTCTTGAACCTTTCTATTTGAGCCGGTAATTGAGCAATTTGCTCATCTTTTGTCTTTTCCATCTGTTCATTCATCGCCTTCAACTTTGATAATGCCTCCGATACTTCCTTCTGTCTCTAGATTGCTCCTGAATCAATCCTCTGCTTCTTCTCATGCAACTGTTTGTTTAGCTGGTTGTTTAACTGTTGCTGTGTGGACAGTTGCTATTATAGTTGTTCAGACTTCTACTGCTCTTCCGATAGTTGTGCTTGTAATGAAGCGATCGCTTGATCCTTTTCCTTCAACAGATTGCTTACCTCCGATGCCTTATCCATGGTGGCTGCCGAATAGGCACCGACATATTGTGATAACTTTGTCAGGTCATCGGAGGGGTCGAATTC
This sequence comes from Pinus taeda, assembly GCA_000404065.3. NCBI lineage: Eukaryota > Viridiplantae > Streptophyta > Pinopsida > Pinales > Pinaceae > Pinus > Pinus taeda. The sequence continues at coordinate 10,127 of APFE031347143.1, forward strand.
TTCTCTCTATACCACATTGGCTGTTATTGTTTGTTCAGGGAACAGAGAAGGTTGATCAATCCTTCTCCTTTTCCATTGTCGCTTTATTACAGCCCTGTGTTTTGGGCTATAGAAAACATCTAGTGGAGGAATGTCCTCCACTTGCAAAATAATTTGATCAGAAGGGTTCTTCGAAATTATTTCTACTACTGTATTTGAGGGTGGACCGCTGGTTCCTTTGCTTGGAACCTCCTTTGATGCTGTATCTTGTGTATCGGCAGCTTTGGATGTTTCGACGTCCGTTGAGGTCTCAAGATTGCCTATAATTGTATTAAATTGTTGCCATTCTTCAAGCAATCTTGGGTCCACTTGAGTATCAACATTCATTTCTTTGCTGCTCTGCTCCTGCTGCCTTTTCTGTTCTTCTTCCCTTATTCTCTCCTGTTCTTTCTTTTCTGCTTCCTCTTGTTCTTTCCTTTGTGCCTCTTCTTGTTCTTTTCTCTATGCCTCTTCCTGTTCTTTTCTATGTGCCTCTTCCTATTCTAACCTCCGGAGTTCCTCCTGCTCTCTTCTCTAGACTTCTTCCTAGATTGCAGATGTAGGAGGAGGTTCATTAGTAAGCTGCTGCTTAGGTTCGCTTGACTGAATCATCGGGGTAGTATCTAACAAATCTAGAGGCAGAGTTTGCAACCTCTGTTGTCTAAGTTTGTTAAATTCTACTAACCCGTCATCACGGTATCTCATCCTGGCTAGCTGTTGTACCTGGAAGATTGACTCGACGGAGGAGAACAGGTCATCAAACTCATCTTCCTTGTGCTCGAATTTAGTAAGCTTGGCTTGATCTAGGGCATTATAGATGACTTTCTTCGGGTCGAAACGTCTATTAGGCAGAGTGGCGAGACTTAGGACGTTAATTTTTTCTGCCTCTTTATCTGCATGTTTATAATCATGCAGAGTATAGACGCCACACCTAAGAGGAAAAGGAGGACAAACTTGCTTCTTTGAATTTCTGAGAGTTTTCATGGCTGACGCAGTTGTAAGCTGGTATGCTATTTTGCGAGCTAATAGCTTGTCTGGTATGTACAATGGGAGGACATGAGGTCTGTCCTGACTGCCAAAAACTATTACATAGGTGAATTTTTCTTCTCCAAACCAGGTTGCTAGAGCTGTCAAGTCAATTTCAGTTTGAGAGGAGATCTTAGGGGCAGGTTTATCAAAAATTGCATAGTAAAGAGGTAGCAAAAATCCATTCCAGACTTGGTATAAATGGTGTTTATAATGAGCCTTCCATAGTTTCTGGTGGTAGATATGAATAGGCATAGGGTCCTGTGGAGTCCATCTCCACCCTAACACAGGAAACTCGGAATTGAAACAGAGGGTATCCAAAATATAGGCACTAAAATAAAATGGAGGGATGAACCTATCAGTAACACGGGATTTGTTTCTGAATTCAAGAATAGCCGTGGCCAACATATCTGATAATATATTCCCCCAATCCATGATTTCACTATTACATGTTGCTTCCATCAGAGGAACCATTTCTATGGAAAATTTTGAAGAATCATGTAATTCCCACAATCGACACATCATTACTCCAGCATAACAATATGGAGAGCATAAGGAGTCGACAGAGTACTTACCCGAAGACTCATGTTTGTGTTTCACCGGGTTCTGTCTCCATTCTCGTATAGGCGCTGACTCGGTCTCATTCTCATCTCGAAACTTCTCAAGAAATGCTTTATTGTACTTCTTCTCTGGCTCGGGCAAATGGTACATTTGTCTGAAATCGTTGGGCTCAAATGAACCAAATACTCTTCCATCAACAATGCAGAATGTTCTGTCTGTAATTGGAATTTCCTCAATTGCCCATCTCACCACATCCGTATACGGAAGAATTTGCTCTCGAGCTTCTATCCTATGCAGGTAGGAATCAGCCAAATCCTTTAAAATAGCATCAGATTTTCGGCTTGAACCTGCTGAAGCTTGTACCGATGTTTGCTGAGGTTCCTCAGCTTCTACCAGGTTGTAAATATTTTTCCAAGTAGTGCTGCCAAGGCCGAGACATGTGGTATCTGAGATTAATCCCTTCTTGCTTGGCCCCGGATCGGTGGCATGTTGTCCTGTTACCATAGAAGCCGAAGGCGTTCCAAACTTCTTAGATTTCTTTCCCATTTGGTCTGGAATCATTACTGTGGAAAAACTCTGTGCAAGAGAAAAATGAACATAATGCAGAGAAAAGATGGCGAAAACCAAGTATGAGGGAATTGTGTCAATCAATGAATAATGGAAGATTTATCATAAGGCTCTCGCGGATACAATCTTGGAAAGGATTTAGGCATAACTGCTCATTAATTGGCCGTTAAAACCTGTCAATCATTTAAATGCTCATTATATCCTTTATTCGCCGAATAATGGTTTAAGCGTGGATTTGATTTTTTGGCAGTTGGACGCGAGCAGGTCTCCATCGGGAAGAGAAAAGGCTTTCAATGATAATTATAATATAGCGAAATCATATTGATCCTTTTCGAAAGGCGCACCTGGGTTCATCGCAATCGACAATCGGGAGAAGCCTTGGGGCAATTTGTTTAAGCATTATGGAATCCCCGATCGCCGATAGCGATATCGCTTGACTTGCATCGGGAGTTTGAAGGAGGAGATTTTGTTATGTTCACATTGCATTCCCCGATCGCCAATTGCAATATCACATCGGAGCAAAGGGGAGGGGCCTTTTATTATTTATTTTCCTGATACCCGTTGGTCACTTGCTTTTATCACATCGGGGAAAATCAATGGGTCATGGTTGTGCATCCTTTGTTATTGCGATATGCGATCTTGCAATCGCTTTATCGCAATAATAAAGGATTATTCATTTTATTTTTAAGACCAATTATTTCAAAAGGTTTCAAGATGTTTTGTTTATTTCCGAACCTTTTAGAAGAGTGATGGATTAGTACCAATTTAATCTAAAAGGGACCCATTTCAATTTAGAATTTTCTAAAGTAAGATGTTTTGAAATGGGGGGTTGTTGTATAGCACAACAATTGGCGATTCGCTGGAAGAAACAGTTATCTCTGAAACAGTTATTGGAATTCTTTGAACTTTCTTTACATAGATACCTTATCAAAAAGGAAATTTCTAATATAACCAAGTATACACACATTCTGAATATAATAAAGGGATGTTTTTGCTAATTCTTTCTCTTGTTAAAACTAAATACATTCTAAGTTTTGAATTGACCTTTATTGGTTGATAATGATAAAACAAAACACTTTTCCAACTTAGCCTTTTTAGTTGACTCCTTTGTCACAGGTAGAGCCTCTGTTGCCAGCAAACGTTCATAGTTTCGACAGGGATACCTTTTAACCATTTAATTGTTCACGACCCCTTCCATCTCAGAGTATGATTAAAAGAATGAATTCAAAACATGTTTTTTCATATTTTGTACTTCTTTTCTTTTCCATTTTTGTAAGATAAAAAGCCATTGTCATGGTTTGGTTGCCAGCTGATTTGACAATGCCATTCACTGGTTGTAATCTAATCGAACAAGATGGCTCGTGATGAGACCCCTTGTCTTATAATTATAAGCCATTACCCTGTTTTTGTATGCAGTGTTGGTAATGTTGGTCAGATTATTTCCCAATGATCATGGTAAGCAGGCTTGTGATAAGACCCCTTATCTTAATATCAGATATTTTATAATTACACTTTGAGTAATCATATACTTGAATGAATGGGATGAACAATTTTCTCCTTAAGAGAAAATGGTTGACAAGGTAAGAGTTGAGGATGCTAAGATTGAATCAGTCTCTGTTTTGATATTGGTAACCCTTTTGTGGCCAATTTGAAAACATTAAAATGATTTACAGTAGTTCTAAATCTCGAGAGGATTTTCACAAAAAAAAAATGGGGTTTTCAAAATGTTAATATACCTAATTTCCTAGAAATTGTTCCTTTTGTTTAAGATTTCTATTTTACAAAAGTAAATATTAAAAATACTTCTTCCGAGCAACATTTCAATATAGCAAAGGCCAATAGAAGCTATTTTACAACCTTATTTCCTAATGATCCTAAGTATTGCAAATCCTACTGAATTTAAAAGAGAAGGGGTTACCTCCTCAATTGAAGAATTTCTTTAAGATGAGGCCATTAACAGGAAGAGAGTCCCTCTTTCCTGATAGATCTTGTACTATAATGTCGAATGGCCTACCTTCTCGCTGATCTGAAATGGTGCAAGCCACATCTTTTGGAATTTGGTGTGTTTACCTTTATCCTCATGTGCTTTGTCCCATTTTAGAACTAGATCACCAACCTGCAACTGTTTAGAACTAGACGAAGCTGAATCAAATGATAACTTGATTATCTGCTGATGTTTATCATGAGTAATTTTGGCCTTTTCTCTCTCTTCTTCTAATTTTAAAATTTGATCATGTCTAAGTTGGATAGAAGAAGAGGGTCTTTCTTCAATAAACTGAACTAGGGCTAGAGAGGGAAGCGCTAAATTGGTC
>APFE031347147.1:5772-16679 GCA_000404065.3 Pinus taeda
ATGGGGCACAATAGTAACAATATGGGCACTGCATGGGTACATCAATATAATAAGTGGGTTTTACTAATAACAATAAGGGGTTACACTAGTAGTATAGGGGCCTAACAAGAAGACTGCTCTTCGTTGATATCAAGGATGCGCGAAAATGGGGTACACTAGCCCCCTCCGACTCAGAATTTATAGATGATGAGGTCTGAGCCACGCGAAGAAGACCCAAATGTAAACATGATTCTCTAGTGTCGTATGACCACGGGAGATGATAAAGGGAATAAACCAGAAGAAAGTGTGTGGGTTCGAAAGGCTCCTACAAAGGAAGTCGAATTTGATTTAGAATACGCGAAGGAGACATTCATGGAAGCTAAGAAGAGCTTCACGGAGACCTCCACTTCAGGTAGTAAGGATCAACTAGAACCAGCAATGGATCCTTCAATGCTAACTACCTTTCTGGAGACATGCATGAAACTGCTACGCGACAGCAAGGCAGTCAAAGGACTACAAGAACTTATTACTAGGTGTGCAGGGTCAGGAGAACCGCGCGTGGTCTGGAAACTTGGAAAGCATGCATTGCACACATGAAGGGAAATGAGGTTGACTGCGCAAATTGGCGAGTATGAAATGGATCAAGTAATCCTGGATCTGTGATCCAAAATGGATTTTAGATAGACTCCTAAGTCTAAGTATTCCTCACTGAGGAAAGATGAAATTCCAAGGAAGTTCCTAGAACTAGCCCCATTGCAGAGATCATCTCATTTTGAATCTACTGCAATTTAAATGGGCCAAAACTGACTTAGGATGCAGAAGTTATTATAAAATGAAGCTACTTATATCCCTTGTAAAAAGGAGAAAAATCCACTAATAATGGGTCCTAAAAACCCTCTAAGTCTTCAAACTCCTCGAAAAGGTCAAAACCACCGAAAAAGAGGAAGTCTTAGGAATATCGGATTACACTATCAAAACCGTAAAAACATGAGAAAACAATGAAAATGAGGCCTATCAGAGGCTTGAACAGTGTTTGCATAGGAGCCGTCAGATCTAGCCGATCAACGGTCCTAATCCTATCGGCATATCACATTATCGGTGACAGGCGGAGGTAGTCGGAGGCATAACATGCGATGGGACCAGGCCGATGCGATACTGCAATCACCGATATCGGCATATCGCAATTGGCATTGACATAGACCCTATCATATGGGAAAGACCTCGGGATTGTGTGATCTGCGATTGCGACTTGTCGCATTGCAATATTGCATCGGTGCATTACAAAGGATCAGAGATATGTTATATGGTATATATGTGATGCGATGAAAATCGGACCCGAAAGGGTTCCGAAATGAAAATACATGATATTTGAAATCCGTCATGAGCCATTTTGTGGTGTTTTCATAGTTTTAATGAAATTTTAAAATACGAAGGGAAACCTTGGAACAAGGCCGAAGCAACTCGCGGTAGCAATTTCAGGCAGACCTAATAGAGATATAAAGCACGGTCATGAAAATTTCAAATCCGATGAACAGTGTTTCCTCCGAATTTTCCCTTGTTTTATAGCATTCTCTATGTAAACAAGGAACGAATGTTTCTGAAGGATTTAAAGTGCCGGTGGCTCCTTCCATTGTGGAATAGGTGGCATCCATCCCTGAGGGCATTTAGAAATGATTTCTAATGCTTAGAGAAAGGATTCAAGCGGACCAAAACAAGAAGACAAAGAGCCCGAGAGGGAAAATGAATCAACAATGCCGATTTGGCTTAAAAAGCCACAGAACGGCAAAGAGAAGGTGGATGGCGGTGGAGTTGTTGTTGATTGTTGTTGGGTTTTGTTGCTGAAAGGAAGCCAAAGTAGGAAGCTAAAGTGAAGGAGGTAACGTAGAAGTAAAAGAGCAGCCAAGGGAGTCACTTGGAAGCCAAGTGAAAAGCCAAGAGGGCTGTGAGCTAATAGAGGGCATAAAGAAGCCAAAGCTAAAGAACTAGAGCCAGAGCCAAAGAGCCAGAGTCAGATTCAAGAGCCAGAACCAAGAGCCAAAGAGCGAGAGCCGAGAGCTTCAGAGCTAGGGATCGAATGGCATTCTAAACCCATTGTTTCTATGTAAACCATGGAGTTGAGCCAGAGAGCTTGTAAAAAGATTATTGTCATAATCCCAGAGAGCCTAGTTGAATTAACTAGAGCTCACAGAGACGTAGCCCAAGAGTTTTGGGTGAACTCCAAATTAAATTGTTGTTTCTGTGTGATTGTTTATTACTGCCTTATTCACTGTTATATGCACTTATATATATGTTTAATCACATTTACATATCAGCTAAAACAACAGATTTTTAAAGCATATAATCAGTTTAAAACAAGCATAAGAATCCACTATATTATCAAGCAGTTATTAATTCCACATTGGTTAATCAATAAGACTTGGGAATATTTAAAGCTTTGGGAGTGGGAGAGGTTCTTCTAAGTTAGGAAACAAGCCTAAGAGCCCCATTTTTAGATCAGGTGGTATCAGAGCTTAAGATTGATTAACCACACGTTTAAGAAGGTTGTAGTAGAATGCTTGATTGACAGAGCAAAGATTTCTTGTCTAAAAGGTGTTTGGGCAGTCAAAAATTGGTTGTCTAATTGATGTATGCTTGTTTATAGACTGACTAATTTCTGAGTTTGTAGAGGTGAAGGCATTCTTCTATCTCAAAGGACCTCAAGGCAATCCTTGAGCACAAGAGATTTGTTGCAAAAGATTGCTTAGATAAGCTCTTTATTAATCTTGTTTGAAGTTCTTTGTTCATTGGCATAATGACAACTTCCTCAAGTGTATCCTCAAATTCCTTCTCCATCACAAGACTCTTTGGTGGAGACGTGAAGCAAGACTTGTTCATCATGATGGAAAAATTGAGAGAAATGTATGAGGATGGAAGAAAGAGTAGCATAATTAGAGAGTAGTTGAATTCCATGAAGGAAGAGAATTAGTTGCTTTCCGACAGACTGCAAGAAATGGAGAGGCAAATTCACATTGCAAATATGAACCTGAAAAGGATGCGTGAGTTGGATTCATAGCTCTTTGTTGCCAAAGAAGCCTTAGTCAAGTATCAGCTTGAAGAAGAGGTAAGCCATTCCAGTTTGTCTTCAAATTCCTCTAAGAATGCTTACATTGGTTCTTTTGAAAAACATACTAGAGGCATAGGTTCCAAGCTAATGTGCAAGATGGGCTATGAAGGAAAGGGCTTGGGAAAGCATGCACAAGGTATTATTGAACCAATAATGGTTGAGGAAAGGCCTAAGTATTTGGGTATTGGCTATGAAAAACCTTATGGAGAGAGTTCCAAAGCTTCCATGAAGGCCATTAAAACCATTCCAAGAAGGAGTTTCATTGCAGGTCCTCTATCTCAAGAGTGTAAAGATTGTGTTCAGGAGGAATGCAATGGCTTGAAACATCATTTGCAGGATGCAGGTGTTTAGAAGCACACCCTTGAACTAGAGAGTTGTGGAGACTCTAACAGCCTTGAAGAGATTGATGGTGTTCCAAAGGGAGTGACTTCTTCACTCAATTCACCTCCTCATGAAGACAATAAAAGTGAAAGAGGCAGGTAAAAATCTGGTTCTCACCATAGTCCTTTTGATTTTGCAAAGCATGATAAATTTCCACATAGATATGGGAAAAGAATTGCGTGTTCCTTTTGTGGTTTGGATAACCATCATGTTTCTAGATGTTGGAAGAGAATGGCCACATACAGGAAGCTTTTGAAGGAAAAGAAGCAAAAAGCCAAAGGTCCATTAGATAAGACAAATCATGCTATCAAGAGGATTCACATGTGTTGCAATTACTACCATAAGCAAGGGCATCTTGCTGAAAGGTGTTGGACTCTGAATCTAGCAATGCTTCCACAAAAGTTGAAGAAGAAGATGGAAAGAGAAGATGGCAGAAATGGAAGGGAAGATTCCATGAAAGATGTGTCTTAGCATGATTCACATATTGGTGCTGATGTACAGACAAAGGAAGGACCTTTGAAATGGATTGGTAAGAAATGGTTAGAGTTCTTATCTAATTAAAATTTGCATGCCTATTGATATAATGCATAAATTTGCATTTATGTGGTAATTGAATGCAAGTTGCATATTTCTACCAAGAAGGTGAATGCAAAAAGGTTGGGTAGGAGGCTCACTTTGTTATTGCAACATTATATTTCATTTCAGCTTCGAAAGTACAGTGTGCTTAAGCGAAAGTTGAAGGATGAAATGCATGCATGAGATGATGTGCATGAACATAGGGATGTTGATGTTTTCCTTATTTCTGGAACATGTGTGTGTGATTGACTTGAAGGGTTGATTGCTTTATTGTAAACATGCATGTAATTCCGATTTGGGAAAAGTTAACTTGATCTCCAAGATGGAGGTAATAAATGAAGTATTTCATCTTTTGAACAAGAGTCCTAATGGTCTTTTCTACATGCTTGACTTGAAGGGTCATTTGTTTTAGAGGCATGTTTTGTGGGCTTGTTGTCTAGTCCATCATTTGTATGTAGATGTAAGACATGGAGGTGTTCACAAGATGTGAAATTTGTTTCTTCGTTGAAGCAGGAGTTAGACCATCCAGTTGATTATCTGTCTTTCTGTTGTTGTTAACAGTTTTTGTTGACAACTTGTCAAACAGGTACAAGTGAAAGTTTTATGGAGCAGGTATACTTCACATTTGTTTGAGCCACCTTGGATCAATGATCAAGGTAGAAAAGTTCAAACTACCTTCTATGACCATTTCAGCAGGAGTTCTGCAGGAAGGCAAGGAGGAAGACTAGCCCATCCAAGAAGGGAAGTGGTCAGAAACTTTGGTTCAGAGGCACTATGCAAAAGAAAGTGTAGGGAGGCTGAAAGAAGAGGGTGAGTCACTCTCATTTACTGTTTGGATCAATATGTCAGTCTTTTGGAGACGAAAAGTTCTTTTAGTGGGGAGGCGTGATCCAAAATGGATTTTGGATAGACTCCTAAGTCTAAGTATTCCTCACTGAGGAAAAATGAAAGTCCAAGGAAGTTCCTGGAACTAGCCTCATTGAAGATATCATATCATTCTTAATCTATTGCAATTTGAATGGGCCAAAACTGACTTAGGATGCATAAGCTATTATAAAATGAAGCTGCTTATATCCCTTGTTAAAAGGAGAAAAATCCACTAATAATGGGTCCTAAAAACCCTATAAGTCTTCAAAATCCTTGAAAAGGTCAAAACCACCGAAAAAGGGGAAGTCTTAGGAATATCATATTACACTATCTGAACCTTAAAAACATGAGAAAACAATGAAAACGAGGCCTATTGGAGGTTTGAACAGTGTTTGCACAGAAGCCGTTGGATCTGGCCAATCAATGGTCTAGATCCAATCGGCATATCGCATCGGCGGTGACAGGTGGAGGCAGTCGGAGGCATAACATGCGATGGAACCGGGCCGATGTGATACCGCGATCACCGATATCGGTAGATTGCAATCGGCGTTGACATAGATCTTATCATATGGGAAAGACCTCGGGCTTGTGTGATCTGCGATTGTGACTTGTTACATCGCAATATCGCATTGGCGCATTACAGAGGAGCAGAGATATGTTAAAAGGTATATACGTGATGTGATGAATACCAGACCCGCAAAGGTTCCGAAATGGAAATACATGATATTTGAAATCCGTCATGAGCCATTTTGTGGTGTTTTCACAGTTTTAATAAAATTTAAAATACGAAGGGAAATCTTGGAACAAGGCCGAAGCGACTCGCGATAGTGATTTCAGGCGGACCCGATAGGGATATAAAGCACAGTTATGAAAATTTTAAATCCGATGAACAGTGTTTCCTGCGGATTTTCTCGTGTTTTACAGCATTCTTTGTGTAAATAGGGAACGACTGTTTTTGAAGGATTTAAAGCGCTGGTGGCTCCTTCTGTTGTGGAATAGGTGGCATCCATCCCCGAGGGCATTTAGCAATGATTGCTAATGCTCAGAGAAGGGATTCGAGCGGACCAAAACGGGAAGACAAAGAGCCCGAGAGGGAAAATGAATCAACAACGCTAGTTTGGTTTAAAAAGCCACAGATGATAGAGACAAGGTGGATGGTGGCTGAGTTGTTGTTGGTTGTTGTTGTTGATTGTTCTTGGGTTTTGTTGTTGAAAGGAAGCCAAAGTAGGAAACTAAGGCAAAGGAGGCAACGCAGAAGAAAAACTGTAGCCAAGGGAGTCACTTGGAAGCCAAGTGAAAAGCCAAGAGGGTTGTGAGCTGATAGAGGGAAGAAAGAAGCTAGAGCTAGAGCCAAAGAGCCGGAGTCAGAGCCAAGAGCAAGAAACAAGAGCCAAAGAGTGAGAGCCGAGATCCAGAAAGCCGAGAGCTTTAGAGTTGGCGATCGAATGGTATTCTAAACCCATTATTTCTGTGTAAACTATGGAGTTGAGCCAGAGAGCTTGTAAAAAGACTACTACCATAATCCCAGAGAGCCTAGTTGAATTAACTAGAGCTCACAGAGACGTAGCCCAAGAGTTTTGGGTAAACTCCAAATTAAATTAATGTTTATGTGTGATTATTTATTGCTGCCTTATTCACTATTATATGCACTTATATATATGTTTAAGCACATTTACATATCAGCTAAAACAACATATTTTTAAAGCATATAATCAGTTTAAAACAAGCATAGTCATCCACTATATTATCAAGCACTTATTAATTCCGCATTGGTTAATCAATAAGACTTGGGAATATTTAAAGCTTTGGGAGTCAGAGAGGTTCTTGTAAGTTAGAAAAGAAGCCTAAGAGCCCCATTTTCAAATCAATCTAGGTTTAGACATGAATGTACTACCAAAGCAAACATGGGAACGCATGGGTAGACCTGTGCTACAATGGTCCCCTATTTAGTTATGAATGGCGAACCAACAAAATATTTTTCCAATGGGAAGATTGCAAGGGGTAATGGTAGATATTGAAGGTGCAAGTGTGCAGGTAGATTTTGAAGTGATAGATATTGTTGATGACAATAATCCCTATCTGGCACTACTAGGAATAGACTAGGCCACCGATATGAATGAAGTCATAAATATGAAGAAGTACAAAATGATCTTTGAAAAAAAGTCACTACGCATAGTAGTACTGCTAGATCCAGCCGAAGGAGCACGATACACTGAACCAGTGCGCGAGGATGATAGTGATGACAATCTCGATTGTATTTACAAGATAACTGCGCGAGAACAGGATTGGGTGAATCTGAATGCAGATGGAAGGATTTCATGGGAGTGCAAAAGCTCCTGCACTTCAGATTCAGACGAAGAAGTAGTATGATGGAAGAACCGGTTGCACAAAGTAACAATGCTTAATTGCGATATGATGATTAGATCACTGCATTGCATGACAACAGAGGAAAGGGAGTTGCCGACATATGATGGATTATCAGCGGTGGATGAATTCATGAGCAAATTTGAAAGCGCAGTACCAGAACAATAGTGGTTTGATGCACTGAAGTGGGCACTATGCGCAACACCCACACGATGGTGGGGTATGCATCAAGGAAATTTTAGGATTGGCGTGGATGCAGAAGGATGATGCACCTACATTTTGGAAAACACCAGCTCCAAACAAAATCCAATTAGCAGGGGCAGAACAACTTGTGCACCCACCTTTACCGATGGGTACAGACATATGTTGTACAACTCGCACAAGCGCACACAACCCCCAGAATAGAGAATCGGAACAAACCACAATAACAGGAAAGGTGACGCACACTACCAATTCTCCACAATGAAGCATTCGATAGGGTGTGCAGAGTATTGAACAAGGTTCATCAGGCGAGACAAACTAATTGGTACCTATGTGTGCCAGTGGTTCGAGGCCTATAGAACCATGTGAAAAGCACTGAATTCAAAGATGATTCCAAAGGTTCAGAACAGAGTAGAGATCATAATTTTTGAAGAGAATACAAAAAGGAATCCGCATGTAATGGCTCTCGCAGTTGTGATAGTGCACGATGACCAGGAGGAATAAATCACACATATACGCAAGGTTGAACATATAAGGATTTAGGAATCCATCCTATGAGGGAACCTTAGACTTCGTGAACTCGAAAAGAACCAGGTACGATTGAGGAAGAAAAGCATTTTGATGGACGCCAAGATCAAGAGGCTGGAAAAAAAGATCACACCAACATGTCTCGTTGCTAAACCAAGGATGACAAGGCAAGATATGGATGATCATACCACTACATTAGAAAATTGTCGCCAAGAATTTATGACTTTGTTGCCACGGCTATGACTGCACCTCACCAACCGCTGTAACTAGGGGAGCACACTACATACAGTAGAATGCACGGTTCCAGCTGTTGCGAATGCGATTGAGGAATTCCGTGGACTGTGCGAAAATGAGAGTTAAAGTCTCACACAGGTGGTGTGACCACCTCACTAGCCATAGGGAGCACAGTCTCAGCGCTCCAGGTAGTTGAAAGAGAGTGTGGGACTATAAAAGAGTCTGTTTGGGAGTTGCACGATGAGGGAGGTGTGCGCAGAATCATCATGTCACAACGTTCGCGACCGCGCATGGGAGGCTATGCTGCCACGCGGGTAGGCTAGGAAGTGACTGTTGGTGTCACCATTCATGAAAAGATGTTCGATTTAAGGCAAAAGGGAGCGGTCGGCAGGCATTTAAGACATGAATTAAGGGCAAGATTTGGGGCAATCTGCTGCCAAGAAAGCATTGATGGCCAAAATTGGGGGGTAAGGTAAAATTTGAATTCAAAAGGCACTATAAAACTCCAAGGGCTAACCATGAGACAACACTTGTTCATTTGAGATTTGAGCAGTTGATTAGAGCACATAGTGTTGAGCGCTGAGCAAAATTTGAGCCCCGAAGTTCGTGAACGACCACAGACAGCTCAAACAGGATGACAGCTACCAGGAGAGGTTTGGGCTCTGTAGAAGAAACCACCGACAAGGCCGTGCAGAACCCCATGGTACATGATGTTCCAGGCGACACTGGGGTCATGCCAAAAATCTTGAAATCGCCTCATACACCAAGGCCTAAGAAAGATAAGTAGGCAACGGGACCAGTTCGCATGTCCTCGAGGAATCTGTGGTTTAGTAAAATCTCAATGGAAGAAAAGGACAAGGTTGTCACCATTGAGACATATGACAAGGAGGAGGACCTATAAGCTCTCGTCAATGAGAGAGAGGAAGCATAAGACATGGAAGAGGACATCCAGCTGGTGCACTCTACAGTGAAATTGCCCGAGTATGTCCCTCCACAAAAAGGGAAAACTAAGATACCAAAGGACATGGATGCCACTAAGAGTGCACTCCAGACCTCGCTCCTCCCCAATGGAATTGTGTTTGAGGGCTTGCACCTGGGTCGTGTGCCCACAATGAAGTTTGAATATTGGGACCTCGCAAACAACGAGAAGTTCCCACACTTAAATATGGAGAGCCTCATGAAGCAAAGCACAAAGGGTCTGGTCACAACACTAGAGCTGTGGAAATGGTTGTGCAGTGTGGAGAAGGCCTGATTACTTCATCTACTGTGGATTCCACACTTTCACCGTGTGCCTATCAATATTTTTGTCATCAGGCAGCTAATTTTCTTAGTGCACGATGGGTAATTATGTCTGGAGGAGCCTATTCCCATCATGGCAGATCTCATCCATAGAATATCCTGGCTCACCTGTAAGGGAAAGGACCCCGTACTGATAGTAGGAAAAAGCGGAGATTTGGCGCTCGTGGAGGCCATGAAGAAAACATACAAACTTGAGAAGAAAAAGAGGGGTTACACAATTAGAAGCATCAAAGATAAAGGGGTGTGTGTAGCCACCCAACTCTGGGCTGGGAACGTAATGAGAAAATGCTACGACAATGAGGTATCAGCGCCGGTAGTTGTGTTGGTCGAACAATGTGCAGAGGGGGTCCAATTCAACTGGGCCGAGTTCCTCTGTGAGGAGTTCTTGACCAACTGCAAGGAAGCCCAGGAGCAGGGCAAGACCTTCCACTAGCCGTGGTTGCTCTTGTCCATTTTACTGGTAACAGGGGAATTGCCCAAGGACAGTCAGTTCCCTAGCATTGAACATGAATTACTAGAGGCCGCAAAGTACGCATCGTTGCGGGCCACCAAGGACACCAAGCGGATTCGTGAGACAAAGATCTTCTGGGTGCTCATGGAGGTGAGCATCTAAATGTGGATCAATAGACGACTGCGCGTGTCCCCCATAGTGCACAACAGTATGTAAAGCTTTGCAGACTTCAAGGCAGACATGCATAATGTCTACCTCAAGGCATGTAAGGATCCAATGCATAAATGGACCAAGCTCCCCTTCAACGCCATTGATGATGCAATATTTTCAGTGTTAGAATCATGGCCCCGCGGGTGGCATGCTCTGGATCTGGCAGAGTTGGATAGAGCAACAACAAAGAAACAAAAGGATGAAGCCAAGTTGTGTGTCCCGAAGTTGGCCGAGAAAAGGCGCAATGAAAAAGCAACCGCGGAGATAAGGGTTGTTCGCGAGGCAACAAGGGTAGCCACGGAACAGGTAAAGGCTGCCGAAGAAGCATCAGCAACATAGGCAATTTGAATCTTTGATCGGAGAACCCACAGTAAGAGGATTTTTACACCAACGTTTCGAATCCCAAATGGGATCCATCATCAGGGTTAAGAGAAAGATGATAAGAGAAAGATGATAAAAGAAGAGCAAGAAGGAAGAGATAAATACTCATGAGTGAATGCATATTGAAGGAACAGCACAGGTCGGCCAGGAAAGATTAATAATGAAACCTAAAATTAAACTAAAAATTTTTTCATTAATATAAATTAATATCATTTAATTAATACCTATAAAACATAATCTTTAAATAACCTAACATCTATATTAATATTAATATCTATAAAACCTAATATATATATTAATATTAATATCATAAACCTAATATCTATATAACAT
>APFE031347147.1:17906-81440 GCA_000404065.3 Pinus taeda
AGGTTAAACAGTGATGGTTTTTGGGGCACATGGTATTGTGCACCCATGGTATTCTGCCCGTGGTATTATATGTAATGGAGCCTATAAAAGGCTGGAAGGACTTCATTGTAATGCAATGGCCTGGAGGTGAGCGGTGAAGGCTCACTTGGCCGGATTGGCCAGGGTTTTGGCCAAGGATAATGAAATTTCATTATGATTGGGTTTTTCCCGGATTTGGGGTTTTCCCGGATAAACATGTGTATTTATGTGTTTATGGTTATTGCTGGTTAATTTTATATTTATTCCTCTCGGTAATTAATTTATGTTCTTGGGTAAATTTCTTAACAGTATGGGTCAATTTCTGAGGCACAGAGGAAGTTTTTCATTGCAAATACCATTGCATTGATCATTAAATATGTCTTCTAGTATCTAGATTAGGTTAATCTCCCATGAAAATATTATTCTAGCTACTATTTTATTGGTAAAGGCCACACTATTGCCAAGCGGGGTTGATCTTTCCTACTCTCTCTCCTCATTAAAGCTGTTGGTGAACAAGAGATGCTAGTGCAGGTTACAACATTCGTTTCTCTGATGTACGTGTGCATCTGCACATATTTTCCTCTTCTCAAGCTTGGAATGTTCACTTTATATTCCTTGACACCTCGCCCTTCATTTCATAACATCTGGCGAGAGAAGTTGTTAAATTTCTTCCCTGTAGTAATAAAAAGGGAAAAGGAAGGTGAAAAGTCAAAAAACTAAATGCCTAAATATAAAACAAAGATATTTACAATAGAATAATAGGATTCGATTTCCTATTTTCGACCTCAGATATGATCTGTAGCTACAATTGTTGCCTTTTTTATTGGTCATCAAAGAGTTTCAAGTGGAATAATGAAACGTTGTTCTGTCTGTAGAACAGTTCATTTCATATCCTCGTGATTTTAGTTGTAACAGCTCTCCATTTGGATCGATTTGTTTTCTCATAGTGGAGCTTATTTATTGCATAAAAAATCATTTGTAAATAGGGAGAGTTCTGAGAGGTGCATGGAGGAGAACAGAGAGCTTTATTGTACAATTGTTTGACAGAGATTAATTGAAGAGTAGAGCTCTGATTTATAAGATTCCTATGGCTTGAAATTTGGCATATGTTTTTCTCTGTTTCATATGTATCTTGTAATGTTTTTCATTTCATTCATAAATCGTTTTCAATTTGAATGTTTCTGAGTGAGAAGGGTAAAATTCAGCTTACTGCTTTGCCCTGGAGAAGCATTCATGTTTTGTGTTTCTTCCTCTGTCTGAAAGGGGTTCATACATTAATGCTCCTTTCAGCTTTCTTAACAGTCCTTCCATTTCATATAATTTCAGTTTGGATGCTTAAGCTCTTGCCTACCTTGCTTTATGGAGTAATCTGTGCCTTTAATTAAATCTTTGCTCTTGCTGTCTTTGCCCCATGTAGCCCAGAAACCCGACATTTATCAAAAACTCCTTTCTTATCTATTTACTAGCCTAAAATCAGTTCCTATTTTAAAGTCATCTCACTCATTTTATCGAGATTGACTGGAGAGAGGCATCTCTTGTCCTCGTAGGGCTAGCTACGAGGCTGATCTTGGCTTGATGTTGCCTTGAGTTTTGCCTTCCTCAACGTGAGGCAGATTTGAGCGGTAACAAAAACCACACTAAGCATACATAATTTTTGTGGATAATAATGGTATAGTAGTAGTTCAAATTTGTAAATTCTAAATCGATAGTGTTCACAAACCAAAAGTGAAAGAGAATAATCTCTTCTCCACATGAATATAGTAGAATCTATGATAAAAGTGATCAAGTTATATTGAGATGGGAAATTGATAAGATAAGAAAATCCTTCTAAAGTGAACAACGATAATGACTGAGTGATGGGTAAATAACCAAGGATCAACAAGCCATTGGTTTAAGTGAATTAAAAATGATAGAAGACGATGACCTAGTGTTTGTGTTCCATTGAGAAAAATGGTACGAGAATGGATAAGAAAAATGTGTATAGTGATCACGGAATTTTAAATTTTGTATTGATGGTTTGAGAAATGATTGTACGACCTGTAATATCTAAACAATTAATATCATTAAATTTCCTTAGGGAAGGAATAATATGTGACTAGAGATTAGATATCAATATGATGAGGTTCATTCGAATTTTAACGATGTACTTAAATGACAATACATATTATTAAATTTTCAATTTCCTAGTTGAAAGAACAATAAATGATTATTGAAAACTAATTGACATCTTAATGAAAACGTGACACTAATAATATTGATGAACTAGCCTAGGTCGTAGATGGATGTTTCATAATCTTATTCATAGTCATATTCGTTGTTATGGAAGCAAATGAAATTGATTTTATTGATGAATTGGGATAAGAAGGCTCATTATGTATTATTTCTTTATATTTGAGATGATTATCATATGTATGAAGTTATGTTATGAGGTTATATTAACATGTGGTTCATTTATTATGTGTTTCCATGATATATCTTTTATGATCGTAGTTTGATGTTATAACTTATAAGGGTATTTTATGATATGGAGCATGCGATAATTCCATGCAGGTTTTATGACATGCAAGAGTATGAAGTTCTTTACTATTTAGAATTTTGTGATTAACAATAATGTTATGTTATCATGATGAATTGCAAGAGTTGGCATGTGGACTATGTTCTATGATACTATGATTATAACTAATGCATTGGTTGCATGTTGAGATGTGGTGACTTACAAGAACTCCATAAATGGGCCGAGAGGGATCGTTTATTTGATGAACTCATGGGAGCCCCTACCTGCAATGGAGAATATGTAACACCATATGGGATGGGGACAAACTCAATCAACACTACATATGTCAGTGGTTCCTTTTTCTTGTATAGCTTTTTATGGATAACCCTTGAGGGGCTATGGGACCATCTTGAGGAGGCCAAGTGCCTGATATTGGATTAGGATGACGAATTCTGGCGGGCGTGTAAGGAATTTGATGCTTGGGGATGTGCACCTTAGTGAGTGTGGATGCAATGGGCAAGCCTTGCGAGATACCAAGAGTCATTGAGTACTGAGACTAGATGTCTGCCTTGGGGTCGATGAAGTATGAGCCGAGAGTGACCCTTGGTCCCAACCTTGGGATATGATATAGACCGGTGAGGCTTATGCTTAGTTTCGAAAGTGAGAAAAAGGACAGATATTCCTTGGGATTTCCCAGGTGTTGTGGAAAATTTTGATGTCTACTAGTTATACTAGTTCAACAGAGGGTGTAGGGCAAATGTGAAGTGATAAATAACTAAATAAATAAAATTTTATATGATTCAACTTAACTTATGGACTAAGTTCCTTAAAGAGGGGGAGTATGCGATGTTCCCTAATAAAAATAAATAAAATAATATAATAAATGATAAAACATAAAGAAAATATATTAAAGAATGAAGATAATATAATAATAATAAATAAATAAAATAGTAAATAATAATACTGATTTAATAATCCGAGGAACAATAATCCAAGCACAGATGATCCAAGCATAGCCAGATCAGATAAAAATAACGGAATTGACAATAGCGAAACTGAATTTGATAATACGGATGATAGTAACAGGAAAAGCGCAGGAATAACAACGGTTAGCAGAGGTCCGGGTAAGATAACAACGGTGAGCAGAGGTCCGAGTAAGATAACGGCTAATCCAAGCGCAGATAATCCAAACGCCAGATCAGACACCATCGAAATGGGTTCGGACAGCACTGGTTTGAATCCTGGAAACTACGCAGACCCCAATTCATATAATTACAGCATGAACCTGTGCTCAAATAAAAATAAAAATAAAAGCAGCGTTAGTGATTTTGATAATTCGGATATAGGAAACAGCGTAAGTAATTTTGATAATTCAGATAAAATTAACAGGAAAACCGACAGTAGCGGAAAGCAAATTAACAACGCAGAATTAAGTATGATGGGAAACAACCAAGATGTCTCTAGAGAAGATGCGCATAGCAGAGTAAGCAAATTCGATGAGGGTGTGGAGATGCCAGAATTAAGCGCTTTAAATGACAACTTGATCCAGAAACATGGGGTTAAAAGCAATGTGCTGAACAAGGGTGACAAGGAGGTTGGAAAAAACTCATATGGATCAACATCAAAAAGAAAAGTAGTTAACCTGTCTTCCGAGGTTCTTGACCAGGTAGCTGTTAATGTTCTCAGCAAGGGGATGGGGTTTGCAATGGCCCCTAAAAGCCTCCCCATTGAAAAGATGATTTGTAGCATTGAGGATGGTATTAG
The DNA here is from genome assembly GCA_000404065.3 of Pinus taeda. Classification (NCBI taxonomy): domain Eukaryota; kingdom Viridiplantae; phylum Streptophyta; class Pinopsida; order Pinales; family Pinaceae; genus Pinus; species Pinus taeda. The sequence continues at coordinate 22,183 of APFE031347147.1, forward strand.
CAACCTCCCCCTTGAGGACAAAGAAGCATTAAGGCAAGAGTTTTCTCTCATCATGAGAAAAGCCAAGGCTCCCAAAAGCAACTTGAGTAAGGATGAGCAAAAGGCTTTTAGATCCTTACGAAATAATGACAAGATAGTTGTTCTTAAAGCAGACAAAGGAGGAGCAGCGGTTATCCTTGATAAAGAAGACTACGTTAAGAAAATGAATGATCACCTAAATTGCGGCAGTTATAAGAAGCTCAACAATAATCCCATGCCCAAAATTATGAAGGATGTAAAAAAGATTATCTCAGATTCCAGCCTTGACGAAAAATTGAAGAAGAAATTAACACCCTCTTGTGAAACCATCCCTAGAATCTATGGATTACCCATAGAATTAATATAAAATATATATCTTAGATATAGTTAATACCATTGGCTCCCCAACCTATGAGCTTGCTAAATATGTCGCCAAGATTCTAAAACCCCTGGTTGGAAACACTGAATCCTTCATTAAAGACTCACACGACTTTGTGAATCTTATTAAAAATGAACGAATGGAAAAGGATGACATCCTTGTGAGCTTTGATGTGGTCTCCTTATTCACAAAGATTCCTCTTGATGAAGCCATTCAGGTCATAAGAAGTGTCACTGATCCAGAGACCGCAAAACTGGCTGAAGTCTGCTTAAGGTCAACTATATTCACATTCCAAGGAACATTCTATGAACAGACATCTGGTGTAGCAATGGGATCACCCCTCTCGCCAATTGTGGCCAACTTATACATGGAATATTTTGAGAAGAAGGCCTTGGATTCTTATCCTTTAAAACCATCTTGGTGGAAGCGTTTTGTGGATGACACCAATATAAAATGGACCCATGGAAAAGCAGAACTCGACAGGTTTTTCAATCACCTTAACTCCATCTCACCTGATATAAAATTCACTATGGAGCTGGAAGAAAATTTGAGCATTCCTTTCTTGGACATTCTCATCATCAGAAAAGAGGATGGCTCTTTGGGCCATAAAGTTTTTAGGAAGTCAACTCACACAGAGAGTTACCTTCATGCGGACTCCCACCATCACCCAGCACAAAAGCTTGGCGTCCTGAACACTCTTGCCATTAGAGCCCTCCGAATCTGTGACTCAGAACATATTAACGAAGAGAAGAGGCATTTAGTTTCAACTTTCAAAAATATAGGCTACAAGGATCATGAGATTAAAAAAATCCATAAAGAAAGCAGAAAGGAGGTTGTCATCTCCCATACCTAAAGAGCAGGATCAACCTCAAGGTGGTAAGGTTTTTCTACCTTATATCCAAGGAGTCACAGACAAAATGGCAAAAATCCTTAGAAAGAAAAACATTATAACTCAATTCTCAGCTCCCGGCACAATCAGACAAAATTTAAAATCTGTTAAGGATGATATTGACAAGCAGCAGCTCAAAGGAGTCTATAAAATAGACTGTTCGTGTGGGAAAAGCTACATAGGTGAAACTGGTCGCTCCCTCCAGACAAGAATGAAAGAACATGGCGCTGACATCAGGAATGGAAGATCTCGTACCTCAGCCTTGGCAGAGCACTCCTTGAAGACTAAACACCACATCTGCTTAGAAAACGCATCAATTATCGCAAGAGAAGAGCAACAGCAGAGACGGAAAATCAGAGAAGCCCTCGAAATCTTGAAGCATCCTTGTAATCTGAACAGAGACAGTGGTTTGGAGATTAGCGGAAGTTGGCTTCCCCTGATCAGTGAGATCAAGAAACGTCAACCCAGCCCCAGGTAAGTTGTCAAGCAGGTTAGTTTTCTCCTCCCTTTCCCTTTACATTCTCAGGTTTTAATATATATTAGACATTAATGTAGGTTTTAATATAGTTTAGATCTTAATATAGAATTTAAGATATATATTTTAAGTTATATTAATATTATGTTATATAGATATTGTTATAGGTTTTAGAATATAGATTAGGTTGTGTAGAATTTTTATTTATTTATAGATTTTAATATTAATATATTCTTTAGGTTATATAATATTAAGTTATATAGATTATGTTTTAAATAAATATTAAAGTTCTATAGACATTAGGTTATAAATAAATAATTTTAATGTTATATTAAATTATTAAGATTTATAATATATATTATATTATATTATATTTATATTATATATTAATTTCTATTATATATATTAGGTTTATAGATATTAATATATTTAATTCTATTATTAATTTTATTATTATATATTAAGTCTTATAGGTATTAATATTAATATATATTATATATAATACTATATTATATATATTATATATTAATACTATTATATATATAAGACTTAATATAAATTATATATTAATACTATTATTAATATTATTATTTATATTAAACTTTATAGATATTAATATTAATATAGGTTTTATGTTATATAATAATAAGTTATATAGATTAAGCTTTATAAATATTAGGTTATATAAATATTAATGTTATTTAGATATTAGGTTTATGATATTAATATTAATATATATATTATGTTTTTAGAGACATTAATATTAATATAGATGTTAGGTTATATAAAGTTTATGTTTTATAGGTATTAATTAAATGATATTAATTTATAAAAAATTAAAGTTAATTTTAAGTTTAATTTTAAATTTCATTATTAATCTTTCAAGCCGACCTGTGCTGTTCCTTCAATATTCATTCCTTCATGAGTATTTATCTCTTCCTTCCTGCTCTTCTTTTATCATCTTTCTCTTAACCCTGATGATGGATCCCATTTGGGATTCGAAACGTTGGTGTAAAAATTCTCTTACTGTGGGTTCTCCGATCAAAGATTCAAAAAGCACTAACCACAGATCTCTAAAATCCAACATAGGCAATGGGGACCACCACAACGCAGGACAAAGAGGGCCAGGACTTGTCTACAGGACATGAAGCAGAGGACACAGAAGAAGGCGTGGACCTGGGCACAACTTCCAACCAGCTGAAAAGGCCGCGTGTCACAGAGAGATCGGGTCCACAAAAAAAGGTCAAGGCATCCAAATTAACCATCGACCTGATCATGTTAACAGAAGTCTAACTCTACAACATCAACGACACGGTTCACGAGGTCACCAAGGAAGCGCTCCAAGAAGCGATGTCAGAGCAGCAGATTGTGTTGGGGGCCCTAAGGGTGCAACTGCAAGAACTACAGGTGTGGCCCCCACAGGAAGGAACCGTAGCCACCTACAGCGCAACAGGCACATCAACAACGAAACAACTGCTACGTGCAAAGATGGCCAACACCATAGTGTTACCGGAAGGAGCACTAACAGTAGAGAATGAGGACGACAGAGTCGCGGTGAGCAAGATCAAGGGACTTGGCCTTAATTTGGATGCCCTTCCGCGAGACACATTGTACCAACTGCAAGATCGCATAACAGTAGAGCTCTGCGCTAGGGAGGGCCATGTGATTCATGTTATGAGTGAGAAAAAGATCAACATCAAACAACTCAACCTAGAGTGTGATGAACTGGTGTCACAAAACCAGAAGATCATGCAGACAATTGATGAAGCATGCTGGCGAGTCCCAGAGTTGTCCATCACCGTAGACCTACCAACAAAGATGAAAATCCACTCTCTGGCAAGTGGAGTCTGAAGCATGAGCGAGGAAACAATGCGAGTGTAGCTGGAGCTGAACCTCTAGATTTCTGAGCTGCGGCTGAAGCCACGACCTTCCACTCGTCTGGAAGTTAGAGAGCAGTGCATTAGCACTACTCAAATAGGACTGGAAGAAATTGAATGGGTAGTGTAGGACTATACCGGTATGTTGGACCAAGCCTTTGACGTCCTCACATCCTTGCAAGAGGACCCCAACATATAGCGCCTGGAAACAGATGCGTGCGAGCTTCAGAAACAATATGATAATGTACGGGAACTACACAGACAGTCGTCCTCACCCAACGGTTGGCAAAGATACAGCAAGCAAGGGAACTAAAAGAGCAGGTGGATGCTACAAGATAGAAAGAGGCACTTATCAAAGTGTGTGTCCAACCATGGATTGATGAGGCCTTCACCATTACGGTAGATATTGAGGGCAAGATCGCAAAAATGCAGGGACTCTACATGCTAAGCTAGGCATCTGATCCTCACAAAGAAGCATCGGAAGAGCATATGCAGTAGGTCCAGCGAACCGCAAAACAGTGCAACGCAGACCTCTGAGCAGTGCGAGACCAGTTGGAGGGGCTCTGTGCTAAGATCACCACACCAACAGAGTGACTCGGGATGAGTCATGATTATTGTGTTGGAGGCCTGTTGGGCATGGAATCCCCCCATAGCATGTTTTGGGGCTCAAAGCCCAAGTTTTGATCAAGTGAATTGTAAAGGCTCCGTGAATTGCGGGTGCGTAGCGCGAAGTATAGGATGAGTCATAGGTTTGTGTGCCCTAAAGTATTTTAATGTAATGTAAAGTCATTGCAGCCTGCCCAACGGTCTGCGGACCATGGGATTGTATAAATAGAGTGAGGCTCTAAGTTGTAAAAAGAGCGAACAAGGAAGAGAGAATAATACGAATGGTTCAAGCATAGAGGAAGAGTCTAAGTGTATTGGGTCGTAGTAGTAGGAAGAGGCTCTACAGCTGAGGGGGTAGAGGCCTAGTAGAGTCTGCAGTTGAGTGTGCAAACCCCTGCAACTGAGTGTGTAGGGCGTTTTCACGTCTGTAATCTTAATCGAAGAATAATAAAGAGAAGTTGATTCATAATTCTTTGTATTTGCTTGTGCATAGACTTCTTTACATTTATACTATTTTATTTATCACGTGCACTGATATGATTGTTGAATATGCTATAATAATCATTAGTCTTACACAAATAAGTTAAGTAACTGGGTAATAACAGATTGAATAGCAAGGAACTTGGGTATTATATGGGTTGTGCCCCGGGTAGGGTTGCGTGGAAGAAACATCACAGGTTACGATGGAATAGCAAGTGCACGTAGAGATGTGCATGTAGGGTCAAACCACGGACCTCCAGAAGCTCATCAGCCATCCCCACGGTGCAGAAACTTGGTTCTAGCACCCTCCCATACTACTTTGGGTGAGGCCTCAATCCGTGCTCCGCGGACTATTTCCGAAAGGGCCAGTAGTACTGGGATTTGCTTGGCTAAATCACCTCTGAACCTAGGTCAGGCCCATACAAGCCAACAAGTTGGCCTTTTTATTATCGTAATGAGAATCTAGCCATTGGGTTTGGACCTATCTGTAGAATGTATATACACCCCTAGGAGAAATAATCAAAGTAATGAGGAAAATTAGTATGTGGTGACTGTCTCAAGAAAAACAAGATGATCTCCAAGGTTGTTAGATTATAAATCCTTATGAGAGATTATTCCCTATTGCATACATGTACATGTATCATACAATAATAGGAGACTTTCCTCTTTTGGAATTTGGGAGTCATTTAATAACAAAAGGTTCAATTCTTGATCTAAAAAATGATAGTCCCCTAACACTTTTCTAGTTTTTAAAATTTTGGGTCTTCAAAAGTTAACCTAGTTCATAACTTGTTCGACTGTGAATAATTATTTTTAAACGAACTTAAAGATGAAGTAAAGTCATATGAATTCCATCATGATGAAAATGAACAAGAGAACAACCAAGTGATAACAGAGTTCATCCAGTTTGGACTACATCTTCGGGCCCCTACTCCAATGACTACCTCACTTTATTGATCTCAACAACAAAACTAGTACTTTAAAAATCTTTGAATCATAGAGTAAACCTCCTTCTAGAGTGGCATTGTTTCACCTTCAAATAACTCTCACTCATAAGTTGACTCACTTTAGCAAAGAAATGATGGCACCAAAAGAAAAATGACTCTCTTAGGGAATGTGGCAATAGGTCCTCATACTCATACTAAGATCAAGAAACACAAATCCAACTACTTCATAATGAAGTGTTGAAATGGTCTTTTCCCACAATCATAATGAGAATAGACTAAAAATGGATTCTCTAATGAAGAAACAAATATTGCAAATGAGTCCGGAATTCTCAAGGACCCCTTTCTAAGCTTTTTCCATGCTAAAAAGGGTCTCGATGTGACCTTAAAACATTCTTTGTCTGTAACAGAAAAGGACTTGGCTCTACAAATTGTCCAACATACAATTCTTAAATCACAAAAATAATGCTTCCATTATGTCCGGAACACCAAAAAAAAACACATGTAGGCTCTTCTTGGGCTTAAAAAGATTGAAAAATAGCCAAGTTAGGCCTTCTAGAACATTTCTCTGCTATCTGTCTTGTAAATTAGCGAAAATTGCTAACCAGACAATGAAATTCGCCTTTAATAACTGTCAGGTGGAAAATCTACTTGGGATAAGTACTTATCCTGCCGCAAATGGTGTAAACTTTTGAACACTTAACTGTGCCAATGAGACCATGAGCATTGATTTTTAAGCTCTCAGATTCATCATATGAGTCCCTGTGGCAAGGGGCGTAGGATAGAGGCCACACACCTGTTGGCACTCCACCCCTAGTCACATTAAAATCCATGTGGTCTGGGGCTAGGCTATGCACCAACTCCTCTAGTTCGGGCCCTCTGCCTATGGTTCCAATTGGTTATATATGATTGGTGCTCTGGCTTAATGCCCGACCCTCCTACCTTCGCACCCACCATTGATTGCACACCCGATTTGTGGGTATAATATGACGTGGGGGTTGGGATAACCACCCACCCCCACCCCCTTGCCACTCACTTTTATTGGTGTCGAATAACCAGGGACTGGGGCCATGTGCCCCACCCCCTCTACCAAACATAAAACCATATGACATTAAATATATCCTTCACTTGTTATATGTCAAGAAACATGTGTGTGGTGTATTTCTAATGCGGTTGGTTGTTATACATGAGGTCATGGGTTCGATTCTAGCATGGTCGGTTGGTATCCATAACAATTTTTTTCACAATACTTGATGGGCCATGTGGCACCCTCCCATTAGGCCATGTGGCACCTCATGCCTCATCCACCACAAACTCAATAACTAATAAAATGTAGCCACAAAGCTTGGAAAACATGCCACGTGTCAGCACATGATTGGTCAATGTTGCACACCATTCTGCTCAATCACCTGTTGACGTGAGTGCCACATCACATGCATGGCCTGCCTAGTCAGTAACCCAGTCAACCCTACAAGTTGACTTTTTAGTTTTTTGCAAAAAACTTCAAAACATGATAAATTTCACATACGGTATCAGCTTGAGGTGATTTTGAGTACTTTTATTTTTTAGCATATTTTTATCCCCTAGATAATTCCTCCCCATTGGGAACTTTCGGACCACCAAAAGTCTCTTTTTACTGAAACGGTAAGTGAGAGTACACTTTTCTTGCTTTCCCAATCTCAATCCATATTGCTTTACTTGGATTGGTACCTTTGAACCCCACTTGAAGATACTCCACATTGCCTCTACATGAAGACTCAATTCTCTTGTCAAGAATTAAGTCTTCCCGCAACTCATTTAAATATTCAGTAGAAAAATATTCAATAGATGGAATCATAACACTATCTTCATGATCCTAAATAATTAGAGGCTCATACAATCTTCATAATGAAGTCCTCTCTTGCTGATATACAACCAAACTTGATCTTCCATTTGGAAATAATGATCAACTCGATGCTTGTCATGCCTTGCTTTTTACTTGGTTTTGCTTTTTTCAAGCTGCTCGTGTAATCCTTGATACATTAGCTACATTTGTTCAATGAAATTCCTGGCTTTGTCCAAATCACTATGTCCATCTACTGCAAAATATTTACCAAAGATAAAATAAAGAGAAGACTTTGGCAAATAACCCAACCAAGCTTCAAATGGTAACACTTGAGTAGATGAGTTCTTGGCACAATTTTAGCATGTTGGAGTTAAAAAATTATCATCCCAAAGTTTAGAAGGCTTACCATAATATCCATGCATGAGATGCATCTTTTTACAATATGTAATAAATTCAACATTTAAATTCCCATACAAATTGACTCATCAACAAGTTAGAATAACATCAAATACGAAAGAAATCAATGTTGCATATAAGTGATTTATTCACAACATCACTTTTACAAAATACCCAGTTGTCAGGACATGCAAAATGTGGAAGAGAAAAGAAATGCAATATTTATCTAGACAAATAGTCCAACCATTTCTTACCCAACTAGGCTAGAGAGTTTTCTTTTTGCATTTCGCTTTCTTCTGGAACTGTTTCAAAGATGGTTATAGTTATGGTGTGCCTTGAATGTTCTTCTACCTTCTATTTCTCAAGTGATTTCATGACCCATTCTTTCTTCTTTGGATGAATATGTGAATGCATCTTCCAACACTTTTCGATCCAATGTCCGATTATATTGCAGTGAGTACAAAAGTTTTTGTGAGAATTTCTTGGAAAAAATGTCTTTGAACTTGGAAGAGGATCCTCCTTCCTGGTCTAACTTCCAAGTGACACATTCACTTTCTTGACCATTGTTTCCTTTTTTGGCACTTAGCTACACAATGGTTAGGTGCGTGAAAAAAAGTACAAGGAAGCATATTCCACAACAATCTTATTAAAATCATGATGTTGCTTATAGTCATAGAAGGATTTTGAATAATCAAGAGGTTTATACCTTTTATGGTTGTCCTTTCGATTATGAGTCTAGTGAGGAGAACTTGATTGATGAGGATAACTTGACTTAGTTATTCCTTTGAAGCACTCATCTCTCTTTCGAGATGTTTTTCTATCAATGTCATCATCATGATATGATACTCCTTCAACTTGTAGAATTTATTTCTTCACGGATTTCACACTTGAAGAATTGCTAGACATTGAAAGTTTGAAGCATTCTCTAACCTTTTAGTTATTTATTTATTTATTTTATGTTGTGGTTCATGGACACCTTGGTTAACGGGTTGCGCTATGTCCATGGAAAAATCTGGGTTGATCGACCCCGAAGGGAATCTAGCCCCACGACCCACTAACAAGGCCTAACCCCAAGGGCTTCGGGGAGAATGGACCGTGTGACCTCCCGATGGCGAGGCACTGATTTTGACCAACTGAGCTAACCCTTGGGGCTTGGAGCATTATCAAACTTATTCCTGAACATATTCCAATTCTTCTGTTAGCATCAAGTTTGTACCTCTCATAAAGGTGTAAAGGTTATGCTTATTAGTTCATTGTGCAAGGGGTTATGTAATGGCCTATGAAATTTTCTTATGGAAGGGTGACATAAATTTTAGAAATATTTCAGAGTTTATTTAATTTATGTCTAAGATTTCCCTAAGATTTGCAACAAATCAGAGCCTATCAAATGCCTATAGCTAGCGCTACAAAAATATTTCATAGCACGCTACAAAATTTTTAAAATATGAGTTTCCAAACTACTTTTCAATTGCCCAAACCATTTTCAAGAATATTTACCCTTATTAAACATTGATATTAAATTTGGTAGAGTTTTAAAGCCTCAGAGAGGGATTTTAAATTAAACCCTAGAACGACAGTTTTCCCTAAAATGGTAGTTTCCTACATTTTTTCATGTTTTAGTCACTATGTTCAAACACACATTTCAAACAAGTGGTGCTGAATTTCAAAAAAACAAAATAGGTTTTTGTTCGAAACGGGATGATTTAGAAAAAAATCCTTCATATTTTACCCAAAAATAATGGTTTGGAAATTACAAAGGAATCATTGAGGCCTATTTTTCCATATTTTGCAATTATCTTATTTTCCTGTTTTAGCCACTATTTTCAAACACATATTTCAAATAGGTGGTGATGAATTTGTAAAAACAAAACGAGGTTTTTCTGGTAACATACAAATTTAAAATATCTCAATTTTTACCCAACTAGCATGGTGTGAAAGGTATGAAGGAATATTGGTAGCCTGTGTTTTAGGATTTAAATATTTAATTATTTCCGTTTTTAGTCATCCACTTGGGGCACCATTTTAGAGAATATGAAGATGAATTTTCCAAATATGAAAGAGGGTTTTGTGGGAAATGAGATGATTTATAAAAACATCTTTCAAGTTTTACAAATATATCACGGTTTGGGAGATCCGAATAGCTCTTTGAAGCCTATTGTTCATACATTTGCCAAATTTTTCAAAATTTTGTTTCATAGAAAAATGCCAAGTCAACAGTTGAAGGTCACCTCATCAAATTCGACTTGGGGATCAAACTAAATATGAGTGAATAATTTTTTTATATATGTTATCACTCAGGTTGTCCCTAGGCTCCTTTTTAGGGATACGGCCGAGGTAACCACAAACCAATCTTTGGATTGCAGGTTCTAGCCCACCTGCAATCAGAGAGGGCTCTCTCTTAATGATTCAACTTTTTCGATGATTTTAGGCTAGCTTTTGGTTCAGGGGTTGTTTGTTTGTGTTTGGATGGAAGGTAGAAATCTCAAGCAGAGAGGCAAGGTAAGGTGTGATAAGTTTCAAACCATTGGGCATGGAGTCATGGATTAAAGCTTGCTATTGCGTCTTCTTGGTCATAAGAGGATTAAGGAGCGAGATAGCCACACGTGATACAATTATCAATCTACTGAAGGGATGGAATGATGGAAATCAAAGATGAAAGGCAAAGGAGAATCATTTCATCATACTGAAAAAGAGGAGAAGTGGATGAATGGTGATCTAGGAGCAGTTAAGAATTCCTAAATTCTCATTCATATGTGAAAGAAACAGCGTAAACAAGATCATTTAAGTATACATGCTCATAGCTATTTCTGATGAAAACATAAAAAAATGCAGAAATTGAACTTAAGGTGTAGTCAAACAAATCTTAAGCTATTATTTTTTTCTGCAATTTAGTTGGCGGAAAGGTGGAGAAATCATGAAAATTAACAGAGGTGAGAAACACTTATTGAATCATGTAGAAGCACAAGAATTTCGTAATCAATCCTTGGCAAATTGAACACATCAAGCAGTTTCGGAATCCATGCTTTCACCAGTCTTTGATTATAGAAAGTATGACAGTTACATTGCGGGTCTCTGCTTGGAGAAAATGCTGAGAAGAAGAATTAAGCAATGCCTTCGACTCACTAACTAACCAACCAACCAACCCCTCACTACATCGTTCAGGGTGGTATATATAAGCAAAATATCAGGACGTCACTCATTACAATCGACCTAAACAGGTCTGCTGAAGATCTTTTCTAAAACCTAAGTGTTACTGGAATTAAATGCAAGAAAGTATTTTGGGCTGCGCTAGAGGCAGCTGAATCGAAAGGAGTGCAATGTGGTCCTTGGAGGCTTGATACGGTGTTGTTGTGCTTTGGGATCTGTAGCTCTCTTCTGGTGCGAGGTAAATGTGCAATGATTATTATTTGAGGGTGTTTGAGTGGCTTCGCCTCTTTCTTTGACTCTGCTGGAAGGTATTAAATGTTCTGCTGCATTGGGCCGTTGCTTAAGATTTTCGCTGATACTCTTTGCCGCTACATTGATGGCTTCCGCCACCTGCTGATACTCTTTGACACGCTTGTTACCTGAAGATTTGATCTGATACACTTTAATCTCTGCCATTTTGTCCTTTGCTGTCTTTAAACCAGATCAATTTGGCACGATCGAGCGATTTCGGGCCTTTTCAGCGCAAAACGGGCCAAGGAATCAAAAGATTCCCCCAAAGATTCCACGAAACGGCCTATTTCCCGTAGCGATGCGCGATTAGCATCAAAAACTGCCTCTGTTTCTTGTTCTGGAGCTCCAAAGTGTGATTTCTCTTCCTGCGCGAATTTTCGGCTTTCTAGTTGCTGACATCAGCATGACGTCAGCAGTACGGCAGATAACGTCAGCCTACGGTGGGTCCCTGGTACTGAAGTGACATGGTGGGGTGCTGATACTTGAAGGTGATGCGATGAACTTCTCCGATGCGATCGCAATATCGCATCGGCGGGGAATGGGAAGGTGCTTAGTTGGACATTTTGGCGCTTGCGACCGCCGATCGCCGATATTGCGATATCGCGTCAGGTGACAACAGATGGGTCATAACTTGCGTGTAGAGAATACTGCGATATTGCGATGCGAGGTGGCTTTCTAGGGTCTGCGGAGTGTTAAGGAAGTCGGCAAGGGGTTTGTTGCGGTCGGAAGGAGTGAGTAAGTGGGTCTGAAAGGCTTTTGAGGCTTCAGAAGGGGTCCGATCACCTCAAAGGGAGTTTATACTCTGGAGGGAGTCCAGCGTATTTAGAAACTGGTTTGAAGGGGCAGCATGAGGGTTCTTGCTAAGTTTCAGGTAAACTGAGCAATTCCCGGGGGTACTTATGGTTATTTTTCAACCAGGGGGAGGGATATTTACATAGGGGATAATTTTACATAAGTAGGGGGATGGGAAAATATAGGGAGCTAAATAATAATGTCAGTGGTTAATATGAAGATGGTGAGAAAGCGCTAAGTTCAGGAGATCTTAGGCTGTTACGAGGGGATAGAGCCTTTTAGAGCGAGTATGGAACATCTTTGAGTAAAGCAGATCTTTATCCAAGCTAGTGATATGAAAATGATGGAACTTAAGAGGTATCAAGCAGATCTTGACCTCTTTTGGGGAAATTAGTTAATGATTGGGGGAGGTGGAGAGAGGGAGTTAGTTATACCTGTTTTTGAGCTTTTCTCACAGAACTGCGTGATGATTGTGTCTTGAGCAAGGATGACATCTGGAAACCTGGAACTTATCAGCAATCAAGATTCAGCAACCTCAAAACTACCTACCCAGCCTACTTACCTAACATTTTTTCTTCTTTTGGTTTGGGTGCACTTAGACTTGCAAGCCCATCATTTCAATTTTTCTTTTCATGCTTTCCTATCTACTGACTACCCTTATTTCGTTCGAGGGCCCAGATTAAGCTGTTGGGCTCCTTTGATTCTCTACCTATCTAAGAATTTGCCAAGATTAAGCTGTTTGGACAGATTTTCATTCTCTATATTCTAAACAGGAAATTTAAACTTAGGGAGACCAAGATTAAGCTGTTTGGACCTCCCTTTAACTGGAAATTGGCTATACCGGAATAACTTCTCAAAATTTGGAAGGCAGTTAAATGAACTCTGAGTAGCCTTCTTCGCTTGGAGACTGTTAAGCAAATATGGAGCATTGCAGCATGGAAAGTATGACATATTTGGCCTGTAACAATGTCAATCATGAAATATGAGTAACCTGCTGCAGCAGGAAGCTAACAGTGGCTCCACTTGGGGATGGTTTCTCCTTGTGAGAAGCCAAGAACAGCAGGTCAGAATGCCTTAGTCTTTAGTTGCTGCTGTTTTGAACGTCTTCTTCCTGACTGTTGGATTGATTTGAACCTTTAGACTTATTAACATCTCTTTCCTTCGCTTGTGCTACTGTTGATCTGTAAAGCATTGCCTGCTTTCTTCTGCGTGCTCCAGCATTATGGATTCTTACAAAAATGAAAATACTGGTATATACAAATATGTACAAAATAAACCACCATCTTCTCTTTTCAATCAAGAGGATCATTGTAGTGCTTCAGCATTCGACCATTGACCGGGCCTTCTTCAGCTGTGCTGCCATCTGGAGATTTGAGAAAATAGGTATTATTGCCTTGCACAGTGCTGATAATGTACGGACCTTTCCACAGGAAATCGAATTTTGCGTGTTTGCCCTTGTCTTCTCTTCGCGAATCCCATCTTATAACTTTGCTTCCCACCCAGAAATCCTCTGCTTTGGTCTTCTTATCAAACATTTTCTTGAGTTTTCCTTGCAGTATTTGAGCTCTGTTGAAGACTTGTTCTCTGGTCTGCTGAAGGTGAATAGTTTGATTAAATCTTCTCTGCATGTCATTCAGTTTAGCTTGAATTTCTTGCAATAATTTGACAGTAGGTATGCCCAGAGATGAAGGGAACTTGGCCTCCATGCCATATACAAGTTCATAAGGGCTCATCCCAATGGATTTCTTGGTGGAAAGTCTGTCTGCCCATAGATCATTTGTAAGCTTCTTGTGCCAGTTCTTTTTGTTTTCTTCCAGCAATTTCTTTATGATATTGATTAGGCTTTTGTTGGAAGACTCGGCCAAGCCATTACCTTGAGGGTAGTAAGCTGTTGAGTGGCCTAAGGTGATGTGGTATTTATGGCAAAAGTTGATGATTTTTTTGGATTTAAAAGCAGCAGCATTGTCAGTAATAATTTTCTCAGGGCAGCCGAATCTAGAAAGGATATTGCTCTCAAGGAATTGGAAAATGGTGGAGTCATTGGCTTGCCTACAGGGGATGGCTTCGATCCACTTAGTGAAATAATCGGTGGCTGTCAAAATCCACTTGCGTTGGCCTGAGGAAGAGGGATGGATTTCTCTAATGAAGTCAAGACCCCATTGTTGAAAAGGTTTCTCGGTTGAAATGGGCTTAAGGGGCAAGGGCAGTAGTTTTCTTTTCCCTTCAAAGATTTGGCATTTGTGGCATGAGGCAGTGAACTTCTTTACATCTGCAAATAAAGAGGGCTAGTAATAAGTAGCCCGTAAGATCTTGTCAGCCGTGGATTTCCAATATAAGTGTCCTCCACAGTCCCCTGCATGGAATTCTTTCATGACGTTGTTAGTTTCATTTATAGTTAAACATTTAAGCAGAATACCTTCATGATTTTTCCAAAATAAAGCACCATCTATGACACAAAAGTTTGATGATTTCATCCTTAAAAATATTTTCTTGGTTCTGGGCAATCCTGGGGGAGCACACAGGTTTAAGAATACAAAGAAAATATCAGCGTACCAAGGGGATTGCATGAAGGTTTCACTGATCTGTGGAGTCGCCAGCTCTGGTTCATCGTCCAGTTGATTAATGTCTAATGCTTGTAAGTTTGTTTCGGACATTAGTTTGGCTAACCCTTGTCCTTTTATGAGCTTAGTGGGCTTTATTTCGATGTCGTATTCAAGGATGCTGGAAATCCATTTACCTCTTTTGCCTTCCAGTCCCTCTTGAGTTAGTATATCCTTTACAACGGCATTAGGGACATAGGCAATCACATGGGAGTATATGATGTACATTCTAAAATCTTTGATGGCTTTGACTAGGGCGTAGGCTTGCTTCTCCATGATCTGAAATTTCAAGGGTGCGTCTCTCAAAGCTCGGCTGAAGAAAGCAATTGGCTTCTCGTTGCCATGATCAACTTTCTGCAAAAGGACAACAGCTATAGTGTGTTCGGATGGGAACGAAAAAATGATAAAGTCTCTGTCGAATTGAGGACTGGTGAGGACAAGTGTTTGAGTTAGGGCAGTTTTTATACTCTCAAAAGCCTGCTTGGCTTCAAGAGACCATCTTACCTTGGCATCCTTTTTCAGCATGTTACTCAATAACCTTATTAGCTCGTCTAGATTTGGGATAAATCTCCTCAAGAAGTTGATATTTCCGAGGAATGCTTGCAATTCTTTTATGTTTCTTGGATAAGGGATTTGAAGGATGGCTTGAATTCTTTCCGGGTCAATTCTAATCCCCTCTTTTGATATTATATGCCATAAAAGTTTGCCTTCCTCCAGGGCAAACAGGGACTTTTTAGGGTTCAAGGAAATGCTGTATTTCCTACATGTCATGAAAATTTGCCTTAAGTGCTTAAGGTGCTCTTGGTCGGATTTGGAGAATGGGGTCAGGTCATCAAGGTAAACTACGAGGAAATCATGTATCTCTTTAGCAAACGCAATATCCATTGCCTTTGAAAAGGTAAGGTAGCACCGACATTTTTTAGCCCAAAAGGCATTTTAACATATTTGAATGTTCCCCAGGGTGTGGTAAAAGTTGTCTTGTCTTGGTCATCCGGGTGAACAAGGATTTGGTTATATCCTGAAAATCCATCTAGTAAAGAAATTCTAGAGGAACCCACTACTCTTTGCAAGATATGATCCATTTTGGGCAATGGGTAGTGGTCTTTTAGAGAGACCTAGTTTAAATTTCTCAAGTCTACACACAGTCTTATCTCTCTTGTTTTCTTCCTAGTGGGCACTAAGTTAGACACCCATTCAGAGAATCTGATGGGCGCAATGATACCTGCTTCAAACATTCTCTTTATTTCTTTTTCAATCAAGGGAAGAAGCATGTGGTTGATTCTTCTAAGTTTTTGTTTAAACGGTTTTTGATTTGGTTTTAAGGGAATGGTATGTTGGATTACTGAAGTGTCATAGGACTTCAAGTCCTCGTAACTCCTAGAAAATACATCTTGGAATTCTTTGAACAAATCCACATATTTCGGTTTTTGGTCAGGAGGCAGATTTTTGGATAGTTTAATCATTCAGGGATGTTCTGCTGTTCCTATGTTGTGTTCTTCTATGGCAGTATTCAAAGGTTCCATATTTGGTTTTTTGGGCACATAATTGTTATCAAACATGTCTTCCAATGGAGTAAGGCCGACAGGCAGAGCATTACCTTTCAGATCAATAAACTCATCCTTTATCTTGGCTGTTTTCTGTGAACAAATTTGTTTCAACTGTCCTACGTTTGTACTGTCGCAAACAGTTGGGCTTAGGATTTGTTTAGCTGTTGCAGCTGTTAGAGTCAGGTGGTTTTCTTCTGCTAACTGTTGTGATTCGGCCATCGCATCCATGTCAATGTTTGCGTTGGAGAATTCGTCCTCCAGAGTTAAAAAATTGTTAATCTGGGCATCATTTTGGAATACCTGCTAATCCTTGACATTGTTAGGGACTGAAGGTCTTTGTTTTATTTCAGCAGTGAAATGGTGATTTGGTTCAAAGGGAAGCTTACATGTGCTAGCGAAGGTGGCTAGGCTGTGGGCATGAATATTATGGTCTCGTGTAATTTTGGCCAGCTCAAATTCACTGAAGGCGTTGAGCAATTCAGTGGCAACAACTCTGTAAGCTCTCATTCTACTATCATTAGCGACAAAGTTACCCTTTATTTGTTGTATAATCAAGTCTGAATCTCCTAGGATGTAGACTGCGGTAGCTCCCAGGGCTTTGAGCGACTTCAGGCCTAAGAGAAGAGCTTCATACTCTGCCAAATTGTTTGTACATCTGAAATTGAGTCTATATGCATGGCCTTGTGCGTGATTATCATGAGTATTGTAGATCCACACTCCAGCCCTTGCTCCTAACTTATTAACTGAACCATCAAACTCCAAATACCATATGGCTTCTCGTTCGAGGTTTGTATTAAGAGTTTCAGTTGTTTGGGGAACGGGTGGACTGGTAATTTCTGTTTCGGGATTTTCTTCTTGCTGTTTGTTGGTTGCCTTAGCTATTGAGACAATTTCATGGGTATTGGCAACCATTTTTTCATTGACGTAGGTTCCTTGCTCCAAAGATAACAACGTATCATCAGTTGGAGGGCTGGTGTTATCATTAAATAAAATAAACGAATCCATATCAGAATGGATTGAGTATATTGGAAAAATTTGGGGTTTTTCCTCACTGCTTACCACATACTTCATTAATGTTTCTCTATATAGTCGCTTTGGTTGCCCAAAGACAGATATAGTGGCGTAAGAGAGGTCCAGTTGAAGGGATCCTTGCAATTTTTCTCCCCACGATCTGGATAGAAGGATACCATACTTTGTGGGAATGTCGGCTACTACTACGTCCATTAAGATTGTCTTGTTGGGGAATTGGACTAGAGAGACACAAAGGTCTTTGATCAAGCCTAAACATTTGACCTGACTTGAATCAAAGGAATACAGATCTTTGTAGGGCCTGGTGACATCGAGATTCAACTTTTCCATTACAGATTTGGGCATAAGGTTATGTGAGGCACCTGAGTCAAACATGGCATTATGCAGTATTTTTTCATGTATGTGCAGGCTGACATAGAAAGGTGGAACAGGTCCGTATGTTGTTTTTCCGTCAACTTCTGGCCCGAACAGTAGTTCAGGGGTATCATCTAAAATTTTTACATCATCCCTTACTTCTGGTAATTGAAGCGACCTTTGAATTTGTTGTCTATATACATCATGCTTAGCAAGTTCTGAGAGGGGAATGGAAATCTTGAGTTTTCCAATCTCTGCTTCTAAACTGAATGGTTTTTCCAATGAGTTCTTGGCGTTGAGAGTAGTGAATTTCTCTTTTTCAGGCATACTCTCTATGTTTTCTTTTGGAATGTCAGTGTCACGGTGTATGACTATTTGTGGTATCTCTGTTTTGGGAAGATGCCCGGGAATGATCTTCAGATTTTCTTTTGGGTGGGAGCGGGTTAGAGGGTGATCGATAGGAGAGTGTGTCTCTGTTACATCCTCCACAGTAACCTAATGAGGGTTTGGGACATGGGTGTCAGCTGGTTGATTGTTGGTGATTTTCCCTTTAGTTTTGTTGAGTTGTTTGCTATCTTTTGTTCTGCTAGGTGGGGAAACATCAATAGTCCTTGTTCTTAATTTGTATTGCTTATGTACCTCATATATAGCGGTATCATATCCTTGTTTAAAGTCAAAGGACTCTCCCGACTTAGTGCGGAATTGTTTTGTATCAAGGTATGGTCGGTCTTCTTCCGTGAGGAAGATTTGTTGTTCGTTTTCTGAATCTATCAGGTTCATATGCGTCCCGTCTGTGGACTCAGCGGATGTAGATGCCTCCGCATAGTTTTCTTGAAAAGGAGGCCTAATATCATGGTCCAGACTAGCCCTACCAACATTTTAGTTTTGGGTTTTTCTGAAGTTTGGGTTCCTTATGGCATTGGGCTGTTGACCCTCCCATGAAGTTTTCCTCTCAACACTGTCTACTCTGTCCCCCAGCCTGTGCATGCCATTGATGAGAGCATCTAGCTTCTGATCGAAGGCTGAGGGTTCTTCTTTGAAAGTGGTTCTTCTCTCAGTTCTAGTTTTGTTTCTTTTAGCAATTAAATTTGCTTCCACACTCACTGCAGCATCTTGAATTTCTGCGAGGCTTTGAGGGGCTCTTTCTCTCAATTGATATGCCATCTCAGCATCAAAGCCATCCGGGAATTTGTATAACGCGAGGTCAGCTGGAGGTATTAAATTTTATGGTATTGCATTGTAAACATTGTTAAATCTGGCACAGTAATCCAGAACAACTTCCCCCGGTCCTCTTTTGATAGTATCATACTCGGACAGTATGTGCAGGGGGTCTTTCTTTTTCTCCCATCTGTTAATGAATGTCTGGTATAAGGCTTCCAGGTTTACTATAGAATTGGGTGGAAGTGCCCTAAACCAGTTTCTAATATCACCGGTCAAACTTTGGACAAAAATCTTCATTCTTACACTCTCATTGTCAATCTCATAACTCTCGAAATAATCCTGCATTTTCTTTGTATGTTGTAGGGCGGTGCAGGAGGTTGTGCCATCAAAATAGGTGATTTTTGATTGGTAGTCCTGAGGCATAGCCCCGGGATTAGCAGGTAATTGTAATGGCGCATATCTAGCCATGATGATGGGGATAAGCGGAGCAACTAAAGCAACGAGGATCACAGGAATTACCGGGGTAGAAGGAGTAGTAGTCGTAGCAGTATGGGATAAAGGTGTAGAGGAGCTGCTTGGAGAAGAAGGTGATGAACCAGGGGAACTTGGGGTTGACCAAAATAGAACTTTGACAGGGGTTTGTACACTGCTTGGCTGGACTGTTTCAGGGCTCGCAGCAGTTTGGTATTCTTTTTTCTTTTGTTTTCTAATGATCTTAGGAATTAAATTCGGATTTTCAACAACAGCTGGGCTGTTTGGATCAGGATTTGATCGTGTATTACATGTTTGCTTCTTAGGAGCCAACTTCTAATATATTTTTTGGGAATTTTTCTAAAAATCGCAATAACACAGGTCGATCGAGACCTTCACAGGTCGGTTTCTTCCTCTGTAGGGCTGCAGACTGGTTTAATGAATTTATCTAAGTAGGTCCCTAGCGGAGTCACCATTATGTTATCACTCAGGTTGTCCCTAGGCTCCTTTTTAGGGATACAGCCGAGGTAACCACAAACCAATCTTTGGATTGCAGGTTCTAGCCCACCTGCAATTAGAGAGGGCTCTCTCTTAATGATTCAACTTTGTTGATGATTTTAGGCTAGATTTTGGTTCAGGGGTTGTTTGTTTGTGTTTGGATGGAAGGTAGAAATCTCAAGCAAAGAGGCAAGGTAAGGTGTGATAAGTTTCAAACCATTGGGCATGGAGTCATGGATTAAAGCTTGCTATTGCGTCTTCTTGGTCATAAGAGGATTAAGGAGCGAGATAGCCACACATGATACAATTATCAATCTACCGAAGGGATGGAATGATGGAAATCAGAGATGAAAGGCAAAGGAGAATCATTTCATAATATTGAAAAAGAGGAGAAGTGGATGAATGGTGATCTAGGAGCAGTTAAGAATTCCTAAATTATCATTCATATGTGAAAGAAACAGCGTAAACAAGATAATTTAATTATACATGCTCATAGCTATTTCTGATGAAAACATAAAAAAATGTAAAAATTAAACTTAAGGTGTAGTCAAACAAATCTTAAGCTATTCTTTTTTCCAGCAATTTAGTTGGCGGAAAGGTGGAGAAATCATGAAAATTAACAAAGGTGAGAAACACTTATTGAATCATGTAGAAGCACAAGAATTCTATAATCAGTCCTTGGCCAATTGAACACATCAAGCAGTTTCGGAATCCATGCTTTTAGCAGTCTTTAATTATAGAAAGTATGACAGTTACAGTGCGGGTCTCTGCTTGGAGAAAATGATGAGAAGAAGAATTAAGCAATGTCTTCGACTCACTAACTAACCAACCAACCAACCCCTCACTACATCGTTCAGGGTGGTATATATAAGCAAAATATTAGGACGTCACTCATTACAATCGACCTAAATAGATCTGCTGAAGATCTTTTCTAAAACCTAAGTGTTACTGGAACTAAATGCAAGAAAGTCTTTTGGGCTGCACTAGAGGCAGCTGAATCGAAAGGAGTGCAATGTGGCCCTTGGAGGCTCGATACGGTGTTGTTGGAGTAACTGTGCTTTGGGATCTGTATCTCTCTTCTGGTGCGAGGTAAATGTGCAATGATTATGATTTGAGGGTGTTTGAGTGGCTTCGCCCTCTTTCTTTGACTCTGCTGGAAGGTATTAAATGTTCTGCTGCATTGGGCCGCTGCTTAAGATTTTCGCTGATACTCTTTGCCACTACATTGATGGCTTCCGCCGCCTGCTGATACTCTTTGACATGCTTGTTACCTAAAGATTTGATCTGATACACTTTAATCTCTGTCATTGGTCCTTTGTTGTCTTTAAACCGGATCAATTTGGCACGATCGGGCAATTTCGGGCCTTTTCGGCGCAAAACGGGCCAGGGAATCAAAAGATTCCCCCAAAGGTTCCCCGAAACGGCCTATTTCCCATAGCGATGCGCTATTAGCACTTCGCGCTAATCGTACATTGAAAACTGCCTCTGTTTCTTGTTCTGGAGCTCCAAAGTGCGATTTCTCTTCCTGTGCGAATTTTCGGCTTTCTGGCTACTGACGTCAACAGTACGGCGGATGACGTCAGCCTGCGGTGGGTCCCTGGTATAGAAGTGACATGGTGAGGTGCTGATACTTGAAAGCGATGCGATGAACTTCTCCGATGCGATCGCAATATCGCATCGGCGGGGAACAGGAAGGTGCTTAGTTGGACATTTTGGCGCCTGCGACCGCCGATCGCCGATATCGCGATATCGCGTCGGGCGACAACAGATGGGTCATAACTTGCGTGTAGAGAATACTGCGATATTGCGATGCGAGCTGGCTTTCTAGGGTCTGCGGAGTGTTAAGGAAGTCGGCAAGGGGTTTGTTGCGGTCGGAAGGAGTGAGTAAGTGGGTCTGAAAGGCTTTTGAGGCTTCGGAAGGGGTCCAATCACCTCAATGGGAGTTTATACTCTGGAAGGAGTCCAACGTATTTAGAAACTGGTTTGAAGGGGCAGCATGAGGGTTCTTGCTAAGTTTCAGGTAAACTGAGTAATTCCTGGGGGTAATTATGGTTATTTTTCAACCAGGGGGAGGGATATTTACATAGGGGATAATTTTACATAAGTAGGGGGATGGGAAAATATAGGGAGCTAAATAATAATGTCAGTGGTTAATATGAAGATGGTGAGAAAGTGCTAAGTTCAGGAGATCTTAGGCTGTTACGATGGGATAGAGCCTTTTAGAGCAAGTATGGAACATCTTTGAGTAAAGCAGATCTTTACCCAAGCTAGTGATATGAAAATGATGGAACTTAAGAGGTATCAAGCAGATCTTGACCTCTTTTGGGGAAATTAGTTAATGATTGGTGGAGGTGGAGAGAGGGAGTTAGTTATACCTGTTTTTGAGTTTTTTGCACAAAACTGCCTGTTAATTGTGTCCTGAGCAAGGATGGCATCTGGAAACCTGGAACTTATCAGCAATCAAGATTCAACAACCTCAAAACTACCTACCCAGCCTACTTACCTGACATTTTTTCTTCTTTTGGTTTGGGTGCACTTAGACTTGCAAGCCCATCATTTCAATTTTTCTTTTCATGCTTTCCTATCTACAGACTACCCTTATTTCGTCTGAGGGCCCAGATTAAGCTGTTGGGCTCCTTTGATTCTCTACCTATCTAAGAATCTGCCAAGATTAAGCTGTTTGGACAGATTTTCATTCTCTATATTCTAAACAGGAAATTTAAACCTAGGGAGACCAAGATTAAGCTGTTTGGACCTCCCTTTAACTGGAAATTGGCTATACCGGAATAACTTCTCAAAATTTGGAAGGCAGTTAAATGAACTCTGAGTAGCCTTCTTCACTTGGAGACTGTTAAGCAAATATGGAGCATTGCAGCATGCAAAGTATGACATATTTGGCCTGTAACAATGTCAATCATGAAATATGAGTAACCTGCTGCAGCAGGAAGCTAACAATATCCATTTCTTTTGGATCTTTATGGTTAATGTAATTAATACTTTCCCAAACATTGTGGATATCATATTTAGGTATTTTTTTGTATATAATGAATGAAAAATAAGGAAGAAGGGTTGGAGTTTGAAACAAAGTATTATTTTGTTGTGTGTGATCAAATTATCTATTTTTTCAAGTGTTAATAGGACTAGGATATTATGTTCATGATACATAGATTCATGTGATGGTATGCTCAGTCAGTTTCCTTCTGTGATAGTTCCCTTTCTATGTGATACCCTTTATCTATTATCTTCTGGTGTTTAAATGAGATTATGTGACATAATTAATTAGTTTAAAGCTCTCCTACATATGGTTTGGGCATCTGCACTATTTCTCCTAAAGCTTGCAGGATTCATGTTTCATGCCTTTCTATAGTGGAATGTTTTCTCCTTCTACTACCATTCAAATCATGTTTGATATGTCTACAATTTTCCATCTACCCTGCCTCTATCCATCTTGATTCATACATCAGAGAACTTAGTAGCTACATATAAAACTTGATTTATTGACTCCATTTCCCAATAGATTACTTGTTTCATCCAAAACACCACACTCAAAATCTAAAAACCCTATTGAAGATCTATCCATTGTTTGAAGACACAACCACTTTCTAAGCTTAGTGATTAGGTTATCAGAGAGATCCCTCTTCGGATTAAAGGGGCTAGCCTTCAATCTGCGAGGTTGGTTTGAAAAGGTTACCTTAGGAATTCCTCTTTCACAGTTAGGAGGATATTTCTAAGTGATAACACCTTCATTACGATTTTTTGGTCTCACCTCAATAGGATTAACGATTCAATGACTATGGGTTCTAAGACCCTTACCATTGTATCCCATTTTCGTCAACAATTTCATACCAATACCCTTGGTATGTTTCTAAAATGATGCAAAAGAAGCATTATCTTTGTCAAGAGAATGAATTTAACATGAAATATATTTTACCTGCTTTTCTGCTTGTGACTCTTGGTGCTCTTCTTGAAGCTTAGACATCTCCTCCCTCTTCTCTTTTGTAGACAAAGTGGTAGGTGAATATTCAAGAAAACAACTCTTTTGATTTAATATATAAGAAATGTTCTTCAATTGACAAAGGGTACAAGCATTAGTCATCCCAAGACCACAAACTTGTCAAGTCTTTCGGGAATCTTTAGTAGCTTAACATTCCCTAGTTTTCTCTTCAATGACATTCTGTAACATCAGGTGCAATTTCTTCTTCTCATCCTCTGTTGTCTCAAGAAATCTTCTTAGTTCCATGTTCTCCACTTGGAGAGAAGAATTCTCTAGTTTTAGGAGCCTTTCATGCTACAAACTTTCACCCATGATTACAATATGGTCAGAACCTACTCTGATACCAGTGATCTAAAAATCAATCATCCTCTGACACTTTGCAAGTTTTGAAAAATTTGGGTCTTCAAAAGTTAACTTAGTTTGTAACTTGTTCAACGTGAATAGTTATTTTTAAACGAACTTAAAAATGAAACAAAATCATATGAAATCCATCATGATGAATATGAATAAGAGAAAAACCAAGTGATAATGAAGTTCATCCAGTGTGGACTATGTCTTCGGGTCCCTACTTCAATGACTAGGTCACTTTATTGATCTCAACAACAAAAAGAGTACATTAAAAATTTTTGACTCATAGAGTAAACTTCCTTTTGGAGTGGCATTGTTTCTCCTTCAAATAAATGTTCTTCTTCAAAGAACTCTCACTCACAAGTTGAATCACTTTAGCAAAGAAATGATGACACGAAAAGAAAATAACTCTCTCATTGAATGTGGCAACAGGTACTCGTACTCATACTGAGATGAAGAAGAACAAATCCAAATACTTCATAATGAAGTGTTGAAATAGTATTTTCCCACAATCATATTGAGAATAGACTGAAAATGGCTACTCTAATGAAGAAACAGATGTTGCATATGCAACTAGAATGCTCGAGAACCCCTGTCCAATATTTTTCCATGCTAAACATGGTCGCCATATGGCATTAAAAAATTATCAATCCGCAACACAAAATGACTTGGCTCTGCAAATTGTCCAACATAAATGCTCGAATCACAAAAATAATGTTTCCAATGTGTCCAAAATAACCAAAAACCCTTGTGTAGGCTCTTCTAGGGCTCCAAAAGACTAAAAGATGGCTAAGTTAGGCCTCTTGGAACATTTCTCTGCTATCTGTCCTAGAAATTGGCAAAAATGGCTAACCAAGTAACGAAATTCACCTTTGACAGAACCACCAGGTGACAACTTGGCTTGAGATTGACTCTAATTCCACCGCAAATGGTACAAATTGTCGAACACTTAACTGTGCCAATAATACCTTAAGTGCCAATTTTTAAGCTCTCATACTAGTCATATGAGGCACATAAGGCCAGGGGTGCACACTAGAGGCCACGAGCTTGTCGACACTCTACCCCTGGTCATGTGAATTTCATGTGGCCCGGGACTAGGCCATGCACCCTCCCCTCTGCTTCGGGCCCTCTGCTTGACATTAAGAGTGGTTATATATCACCCAGGCCATGGATTAACACCTTTCCATCCCTCCTTCGCACTTGTTATTGGTTACATACCTCATTTGTGGGTGTAATGTGACTCGGGGGTTGGGCTAATCATTCACCTCCACCTCCTTAACACTTATTTGTATGGGTGCCTAATAATGATGGGCTGTGGCCATCTGCCCTTCCCCCTCCACCAAACATAAAACCATATGACATTAAATATAACCATAGCTCATTATATGTCAAGTAACATGTGTATGGTCCATTGGTAATGTGGTTGGTTGTTATATGTGAGGTCATGGGTTCTATTCCAGTGGGGTTGGTCATTCTCCATAACAAATTTTTGCACAGTATCTGAGGGCCATGTGGCTCCCTCTCATTAGGCCACATGCTACCTCATGACTAGTCCACCACAAGCTCAAAAACCAATAAAATTCTGCCAACACAACCTGTACGACCTGCCACGTATCAACACGTGATTTGTCTATGCTGCACACTGTTCCTCCCAGTGGCCTATTGATGTCAATGCAACGTCACATGTACAACATAACCAGTTAGTAGCTCGGTCAACCCTTTAAGTTGACTCTTTATTTGTTTACCAAAAACTTCAGAATGCGATAAATTTCACATAATGTGTCAGATTAAGGTGATTCAAGCGTAGTTGGAATCAGAACAACGAGATATACGATTTGACACTCATTTCGAGCAATTTTGACCACTTTGATTTTTGAGCATATTTTGATCTCATAGATCAATTATATATCTACCATTTTGCAGAAAGAAGTTGTACAAAAATTTTAAAGTTTTGTAAATTACACTTCAAGAACTAGCAGAGAGTATATTTATTAAAACTTATAATCAGAGAACATCTGGTGAGATAGGTGGTAGTGTTTCCCTCTTTTATAAAGGGAAGTTGGTAGATTTTGAGGAAAACTCTAACAATTTCAATTTTAAAGTGCAGAGGATCAATGTTATCCAGATTTTAAGGTAGAGGATTTTCCATCACTCCCAAATTTCTTGTGACAAACCAAAGATTACTTTTATTGTTTAATTTATTACTAGGATTTGTTTCCAAGAAGTTTGTGGTAGTTAGGGAAATATATTTTTCTATATATTCTTGAATTTCTATTGCAAAAGCGTTGGATTTTGGGCCCAAATACTTGTATTTTGTAAAAGTTTGATATCTTTAAATTTTAATAAAGGCTTATGTTAGACTTTGTTTGAGATGCGAGTACTTCTAGTTTTTATTATCTTTTTCTTTGTATATTCTGAAGTTCCATAGATCATCAGGAGAGGTTAGGTTGAGTATTAAACTCCCTTAATTATCATTCAAAGTTATGTTCAACACTGAGTAGACCAAATAGGCAGATTGTTGATATTGGTCCCTCTACACCTTTAGATTATTTCTTTTTGCATAACGAAAATTTAAACTATGTTTTCTTTGTAGAATATACTTCTACACATTTTCTGTCCTTATTGGATAATTAGATATTCAATATGAGTATATGAATTGTCTAATATCTCATTTAGTCGTCTACCCACATCTTTAAAGTTGTCATTAAGATGTCATGGTTGGATGTTGGAACCTTAATTGGCCTCTATAAAGTGAGCGTCTTATTTGTTTAAGAAGGGATTTGCAACTCTAAGCAACCACCTCTCAACAAACCCCTGAATCTGGCCATTGTGCTCAAAAGGCTACTGTTCATTGCCATGAACAGTAAATTAGCCTCATAACATCTGAGGGAGCCCCCTCTAGTTCAAGGGTGAAATTGAGCCTAGAGTAGCTTGAGTTGATTTCTTGGCGTAGTTTTTTAGCCAAAAACTACCTTCAAGAAATTATGAAAGAAGCAAACACTAATGTTGAAGGTGTTAAATAAACTAGCCAAAACATAAATAAGGTTATAATCGCTAAAAAAAATAAAGATTTAAACATATATCAAATGAAAAATTGTTGACTGCTAACATAACTGCTCTCAAGCAAAATATGGTGTCAATGTAAAAAATGAACAAAACACTTCAGGAAAAAGATAAACACAACATTATTATCGAGAAATAGAAACAAAAGGAATCTTCCTACATTCTAAAAAACTACATTCCTTCTTTTGTTGTATGCAATAACCAATATTGTGAATTTCTATATCATTCCTTCTTTTGTTGTATGCAATAACCAATGTTCATGCACGTGACATAAGTTTGAAAACATAATTTATTCAAAACGGAAAAGGCTGAAAATCTACCGTTACTTTTTAAATCATAAATGAAGTTGATATGTACTTTTATTAAAATGTCACATTCGTTCAAAAATAAAATGAAAATATTTGGAATGAGTATACTAGTATATTTATATTTATAAATTAAATGATTGGTGAAGAGAATACATATTTTTAAAATAAATTTGAATTAAATTGAATGATTAGTGAAGAGGTATATTTATTTTTAAATAAATCTTAATTTTAAATTTGGTGGATTATTTTAAACGAATATTTTAAAATATTTTCTAAAAAAATTATTTGATGTAACAAAATTTATAATTTATGTATTCACGTTTCTATGATCCATAATGAATTAAGTGAAGTTTTTTGGTAGAAATCACATAAGAGAAATTTTTGGCCGGCGCGTTTCGAACCAACAAGTGGTTTATCATCAGTACCACATGAAGAGGCAGATCATGGCAAAGGCTTAAATAGAGAGCAAGAGTCTCTACATCGTTTTAGAAAAGCCAAATATATCTTCAACTTTGAAACCCTTACGCGAGACCATTCAAAGTGAACTTTAATAGTAGTGGCCCGGGTAGCAATTTTTGTATTCAGAGTTCTATGACCCATAATGAATGAAGCAAAGTCTTTCGGTAGAAATCACAAAAGAGAAATTATTGGCCGACACATTTTGAACCAACAAGTGTGGTTCATCATGGGGACCAGATGAAGAGGTAGATCATGGCAACGGCTTAAATAGAGAGCAAGAGTCTCTACATCGTTTTAGAAAAGTCAGATCTCTCTTCAACTTGGAAACCCTTACGCGAGACCATTCAAAGTGAACTTTAATAGCAGTGGCCCTTTTGTATAGGGTAGTAATTTCTGTATTCAGGCTTCTATGATCCATAATGAATTAAGCAAAGTCTTTTGGTAGAAATCACATAAGAGAATTTTCTAAATTGAAGACAGATCTGGATTTTCTAAAACGATGTAGAGACTCTTGCTCTCTATTTAAGCCTTTGCCATTGTCTGCCTCTTCATCTGGTCTTGATGATGAACCACACCTGTTAATTCAAAATGTGTTGGCCAAAAATTTCTCTTGTATGATTTCTACCAAAAAAGTTTTCTTAAAACTTATAATGATAATTGATAATTAAATTATATTAAAATTTTTGCATTAATGTATTTATTGTGAAATAAATATTCTAAGGAAAATAGAATGAATATATATATATATATATTTATAATATATATATGGATGTGGAGGTTATTGGTTTAAAAGAGTTAGAGTTGATTATTTAAATGAGAATGTAGAATTAGCATGGTCACAATAATCACTTTTATAAGAATTTAGATATAAATAAATTTATACATTTAACATTTTTTTACTAGTAAATTGGGCAATAAACACAATTTACATTTTTTTATTAATTGCTTAAGAACCATATAAAGAATAACACAATAAGCTTAATAAGTTAATATAACTCATCCATTTACAATCTCATATTGGTTTACAATAATGTAAGAGGTTATAAATTGAGTAATTTTATCATTAGTCCATATTCATTAATTTACAATATTGAATAAAAATTAGTAGATGAAGAGAAGACCAATACAACCCATTTTGAATGTTGGACTTTCCTTATGACAATGTGTTGAGTTATTCCTTTGTATTAATGTTGGAGCATTGCTTCTAATGGTGTGGATGCAATATCGGTGTGTGATTGTTTAGAGAAATAGAGTATTAATGCAATAAAGCATGTTCATTAAGAAATTGAATAGTAATGCTAGAACCATTTAACTAGAAATCTAATGTGCTTATGATAGAATATTAATTTTCTATTCTGATCTACATCAAAGTTTGGTCTTCACTACAATTTATGTATTTCACTAATGATTCTATACCTTTAATATATCGATATGTACACCTATACTTAGACAAAATCTTTTGGGGTGAACTCTTATTAGCATTATTCTTCTAGTCAGGTACCTATTCAATCTCAAATTCTTCTTACGTTCAAACCTTCTCACTTAGGAGTTGTCCCAAAATATGTCATGACAATTATAATTAAATACTACCGTATCAATCAAGCTATAGATATATAAACATGTACAATAATGAAACAAATAATGATGAAAATGATGATGTATGACTCTCATCATGTTTGGATTTGTAAATGAATGAACAATGAATATACGACCTAATATATGATAATGCAACTAATTTGATAAGGCATCAATGTTTCTTAGTGATTCTCAGATTAGTGTGAGACCCCTATGCTCAGATCTATCGTTGAAACCTATAGATTTCATATTTGTGATATGTTTGATGAAATGTCTATCATGGTTGGGCTTGGTTAGATCAATTCCTTAATCCAGTTTTTTTTAGAGCCTTTACCTTGGCGTCATTTATTTTCTTGGAAAGTCTCATCAATTTTATAGTAGTGGTTTGGAGACTAGCCCTAAAAAAGTGGCTTAAATCTCGTAGTCTCTGGCACAGAACTAGCTGAAAAAGACTGTAGTATCTCCCTTGTAGGCATCATGGGAGTGACTGGAGGGTACCAATCACATGCATGCCCATGTAATGGGAGCAATTGGGGTTTTTAATTAATTGAAAGGTAAGTTTCCGCAGGAGTTGGTAACCTGGATGGGTTGGTTAGCTCCTATAGGTTTTGTAGCATGTGTGGAAGGTCATATTGCTTTGGTCATGTCGGTTCCACTTCCTTAGCTATACTTGGGGAATTGAATCATATTGTAGTAACTCTTCGCCACATGTTTACCCTGGTTGGCTAATTATTTGGGTAGATGTGGGAGGAGGGTGTTATAGATTGGTATTAGAGAATGGTTTCGTTATCTTTTTGTGGTGTCTGGTTTCCGTTCTCCTTGTGTGATATCTGATACCACAAAGTGGTATTAGAGCATGGTTCAACACTTTGTCTGGATGGGAAGAATGTTGTTATCATGCATGCATGTAGGTTTTATATGTGCTTGTTATGTATGCATGGTGGTAGTCATTATTGCAGTTGTGTTGTCATGTAGAAGTTGATGATGTTGTTGTTGGGATGCATTTGTCATGAATGCATGTCAGTTGTATATGCATTTGTTATTCATGTCAATGTCTACATGTTGTTATGCATGCATTGTCATCGTTATGGTTATGAATATATAGTAGGAGAGACATGCATTGTGAGGTCATTGTATGCAATAAGGTCATCGTGATGCTATTGGTATGTTATGATGCTAATGTGTTGGTTGAGACAGAGCATGAGATGTATATCATCAAAGTGAGGTTGCAGCACTAGACTTCTGGGTAAGAGAAGATCGTCATATAGGTTTGTATATTTGTCATGTAAGTATGTGGTTAATGGTTGCTATAATCATTAGGATTACTTATATGCTTGTCATTCTATTATTATGGTTACATGTATGATAAATTCTAGTGGATCAGTGTGGTCATATGCACATGTGTCGAATTTTCATGAATGATAGTAACTTGTTGTTATATGCATTGTTGTTTTTATTCTATGTTAGTTAAATTTATGATTATGTTATATGTTGTTGATAAGTATGTTATATGTTAACTTATTGATAGTTATATGATATTTAACTCGATGATTATGTTATATGATGTTGATGAGTATGCTATATGTTAGCTTGTTGTTGTTATATGCTAGTTAACTTGATGATTAGGGTTATTGTAGCTAAGAACTTGATTTTATATGTATCGTGCTAACCTGGATTGACCTATGTAGATGATTATGGTTATGACATTTAGGTATGACTCAATATATTGCGATATTATGTCATACTAATCTAGAGTGACTGTTCATATGTGATTGTTATGCGTGAATGACTATTGTACTTATGAGGTGAACATGTTAGCTAGTTACTATTATGGATATCATGACCTTAATTATATTTGAGTTGATATGTTGTGAAGTTATATGGTATTAATCTAAATTGGTTTTGTGAGCAAGATAGCCTCCCCCTGAGATATAATAAGGTATGGGTTTTCTTATGTCATTTACTTGGTGTTTGAATGTTTGATTATGTCGTCTATTTTATGTTTGAGTCTTTGGTGTCTATTATGTCGTTTATCTATTGTTTGAATTTCTAATTAATTGCATGATATCAGTATGTGTCTCTAAGATTGCTTGAAGAAATGATCTTGTTTTACGATGGTTGTACTAATACATATGTGTTGAGACAACTGATATGTACTTGAGTGTAAGTAGGTGATAGTTGTAGCATTATGTATTATGACTGATGTATGCAAGTTATTTATTGAGTATGACATGGTTGTTAGAATTTGTAAAGGTTAATTTCAAATTCATAGACATGTTGCCTTGATTTGTGGAACATGTGATTGACATGTGTGAGTATTTACATGGAAACATGCTTATTATTGGCATGACAAGGTAATAGTTTATGTGTTTATATAACTAACTGTTGGGTGATGTGATAGTACATAGTAAGTTCCAATTGCAACAAGGTAAAAAGGTAAAACAAGGGAATTGGGTGAGGATTCCTTTGGCTATGTTTGGAAACCACAAGTTCCAAACGAAAGATTTCTTTGCATACAGGAAGTCTTCTTAACCTTAATCTTGTTTGAAATTATGTGGATGTGCGCTATATTCATGGACATTTATTTGACAGGTATAACAATTGGCTTCGTTTTATAGCTAGATCTGTTAAGAAAATTGGAGTCCCTTGTGAGATGGCACGGATGTGTTCAACTACAAGCGGAAACATGTGTCACAACAAGGTAAGATGGGTTGTATATTGTTATATTTGTTTATACACTGACAATTATATGTGTATGGCAGCATGATGTAGGGAATTGCATGGCAAAAAAGTTGCCATGAAATCCTGAAGAAGGCTCAGGTTGATTTTTCCTTTGGAAGTATTAGGAACCATGGGGATTGAGTCATGGTTTTTGTTGCTTTTTTTGTGCCTTCCTTATTTTGTGATTTGTTTGAGCTTGATTATGGGTTTTGATTGCATCTAGTGCAAGGCCTTGCCACTTTGTTTGTGGTGTTGTATTGCTATTGGTTTTCATGGTTTTCTTCTTGTTGGATTTCTTATTCTTTCCTTTTATGTTTTGAGTGTCTTGGGAATTGGTTGGGGAAAGAGGAAAGTTATTGGAGCCCAGGGAGAGCTGAATAAAATCCAATAGGTAATGTAAGACCCCGATGAAGCTTGGTGTGTGTTTAAGGGAAATTGAAGGCACATTAAAATAAATGGAGGATATAGAAGAAATACTTAAGAATAAATTGCAGGGGTACTCAAACATTTACTTCTAGAGATCCAAGTCAAAAATTTTGTTTTGTGGACTTTGCAAAACCTAGTTCTGAAAAAGGTTTCAAGTTTGAACAGTTCAATTTAGTTGGCCTTTTTATTATCGTAATGAGAATCTGGCCATTGGGTTTGGACCTATCTATATCATGTATAGACACCCCTAGGGGAAATAATCAAAGTAATGAGGAAAATTAGTATGTGGTAACTATCACAAGACAATCAAGATGATATCCAAGGTTGTTAGACTATAAATCCTTATGAGACATTATTCCCTATTGCATCGATGTACATGTATCATACAACAATAGGAGACATTCCTCTTTTGGAATTTGGGAGTCAATTAATAACAAAAAGGTCAATTCTTGATCTAAAAATTGATAGTCCTCTAACACTTTTCTAGTTTTGAAAATTTTGGGTCTTCAAAAGTTAACTTAGTTCATAACTTGTTCGACTGTGAATAATTATTTTTAAATGAACTTAAAGATGAAGTAAAGTCATAAGAAATCCATCATGATGAAAATGAAGAAGAGAACAACCAAGTGATAATAGAGTTCATCCAATGTGGACTACATCTTCGGCCCCTACTCCAATGACTACATCACTTTATTGATCTCAACAACAAAAATAGTACATTAAAAATCTTTGAATCATAGAGTAAACCTCCTTCTAGAGTGGCATTGTTTCGCCTTCAAAGAACTCTCACTCATAAGTTGAATCACTTTAGCAAAGAAATGATGGCACCAAAAGAAAAATGACTCTCTCACTGAATGTGGCAATAGGTCCTCTTACTCATACTGAGATCAAGAAGCACAAATCCAAGTACTTCATAATGAAGTGTTGAAATGGTCTTTTCCCACAACCATACTGAGAATAGACTAAAAATGGATGCTCTACTGAAGAAAAAAATATTGCAAATGAGTCCAGAATGCTCAAGGACCCCTTTCTAATATTTTTCCATGCTAAAAAAGATCTTGATATGGCCTTAAAACATTATTTGTCTGTAACAAAAAAGGACTTGGCTCTACAAATTGTCCAACATACAATTCTCAAATCACAAAAATAATGCTTCCATTGTGTCCAGAACACCCAAAAAAACCCCGTGTAGGCTCTTCTTGGGCTTAAAAAGACTGAAAAATAGCCAAGTTAGGCCTCTTAAAACATTTCTTTATATCTATCTTGTAAATTAGCAAAAATTGCTAACCAGGCAATGAAATTCGCCTTTAATAATCGTCAGGTTGAAAATCTGCTTAGGATCAGCACTGATCCTGCCGCAAATGATGTAAATTTTTGAACACTTAACGGTGCCAATAAGACCTTGAGCATTGATTTTTAAGCTCCTGGATTCATCATATGAGGTCCTGTGGCAAGGGGCACGGGATAGAGGCCACACGCCCATTAGCACTCCACCCCTAGTCACATTAAAATCCATGTGATCTGGGGCTGGGCTATGCACCAACTCCTCTAGTTCAGGCCCTCTTCCTATGGTTCCGAGTGGTTATATATGATTGGGGCTTGGACTTAATACCCGACCCTCCCGCCTTCGCACCCGCCATTGATTACACGCCCGATTTGTGGGTGTAATATGACGTGGGGGTTGGGATAATCGCCCA
Source organism: Pinus taeda (assembly GCA_000404065.3). Lineage (NCBI taxonomy): Eukaryota > Viridiplantae > Streptophyta > Pinopsida > Pinales > Pinaceae > Pinus > Pinus taeda. Next base: position 56,553 of record APFE031347147.1, read on the forward strand.
CCCCCACCTCCTTGCCACTCAATTGTATTGGTGTCGAATAACCACGGACTGGGGCCATGTGCCTTGCCCCCTCTACCAAACATAAAACCATATGACATAAAATATATTTGTCACTCGTTATATGTCAAGTAACATGTGTGTGGTCCATTTCTAATGTGGTTGGTTGTTAGACATGAGGTCATGGGTTCAATTCCAACATGGTCGGTTGGTATCCATAATAGTTTTTTTCACAATACTTGATGGGCCACATGGCACCCTCCCATTAGGCCATGTGGCACCTCATGACTCGTCCACCACAAACTCAACAACTAATAAAATGTCGCCAACAAAGCTTGGAAAACATGACACGTGTCAGCACATGATTGGTACATGTTGCACACTATTCTACTCAATCACCTGTTGACGTTAGTGCCACATCACATGCATGGCCTGCTTAGTCAGTAACTCAGTCAACCCTGCAAGTTGACTTTTTATTTTTTTGCAAAAAACTTTAGAACATGATAAATTTCACATATGGTATCAGATTGAGGTGATTCTGAATACTTTTATTTTTGAGCATATTTTGTTCATCTAGATAATTCCTCCCCAATGGGAACTTTTGGACCACCAAAAGGCTATTTTTACTCAAATTGTAAGTGAGAGTACACTTTTATTTCTTTCCAATATCAATCCACATTGCTTTACTTGGATTGGTACCTTTGAACCCCACTTGAAGATACTCCACATTGCCTCTACATGAAGACTCAATTCTCTTGTCAAGAATAAATCCTTCCCGCAACTCATCTAAATATTCAGTAGAAAAATATTCAATAAATGGAATCAGAACACTATCTTCATGATCATCAATCATTGGAGGCTCATACAATCTTCATAATGAAGTCTTCCCTTGCTGATATACAACCAAACTTGATCTTCCACTTGGAAATAATGATCAACTCGATGCTTGTCATGCCTTGCTTTTTACTTGGTTTTGCTTTTTTCAAGTTGCTCTTGTACTCCTTGATACATTAGTTGCATTTGTTCAATGAAATGCTTGGATTTGTCCAAATCACTATGTCCATCTACTGCAAAATATTTACCAAAGATAAAATACAAAGGAGACTTTGGAAAATAACCCAACCAAGCTTCAAATGGTAATACTTGTGTAGATGAGTTCTTGGCACAATTTTAGCATGTTGGAGTTAACAAATTATCATCCCAAAGTTTAGAAGGCTTACCATAATATCCATGTAGGAGATGCATCTTTTTATAATATGTAATAAATTCGACATTTAAATTCCCATACAAATTGACTCATCAACAAGTCAGAATAACATCAAATACAAAGAAACCAATGTTGCATATAAGTGATTTATTCACAACATCACTTTTACAAAATAACTAGTTGTTGGGACATGCAACATGTGGAATAGAATAGAAATGAAATATTTATCTAGACAAATAGTCCAACCATTTCTTACCCAACTAGGCTAAAGAGTTTTCTTTTTGCATTTTGCTTTCTTCTGGAGTTGTTTCAAGTATGGTTATGGTTATGGTGTGCCTTGAATGTTATTCTACCTTCTCTTTCTCAAGTGATTTCATGACCCATTCTTTCTTCTTTGGATGAAGACGTGAATGCAGCTTCCAACACTTTTCAATCCAATGCCCGATTATATTGCAGTGAGTACAAAAGTTTTTGTGAGCATTTATTGGAAAAAATGTCTTTGAACTTGGAAGAGGATCCTCCTTCTTGGTCTAACTTCCAATCGACATATTCACTTTCTTGACCATTGTTTCCTTTTTTGGCACTTAGCTACACAATGGTTAGGTGCATGAAAAAAAGTACAAGGAAACATATTCCACAAGATTTTATTAAAATCATCATGTTGCTTATAGTCATAGAAGGATTTTGATTAATCAAGAGTTTTATACCTTTTATGGTTGTCCTTTGGATTATGAGTCTAGTGAGGAGAACTTGATTAATGAGGATGTTAAATTGGAAACTAGGGCCAAACTCCATGTGGGTCGGCTTATTTATGGAAGCTAATATTTTTATTGGATCCCTCTCATCGAGAGGTGTAGGATTGATCCAAAGATCATCCGATTCCGATAAGTATTTATGGAGATATGAATTTTTTTGTTTATATAATTATTATCAAGCCGACCAGCGCTTATGTAGGCTCTAGAAGCCCAACCAACGTGTCTATTCATCATCCTCGTTTTGGTATAAATAGATGAAGATTTGTTATCATTTTGGATATGTATTCTTGAGGTGATCTCCTATCCACGTCTTGGGTTTTTAGAGAAGAAGAGAACCAAAATAATACGTTGGCCTAGAAGGAGCCCTAGCTACAAGATGATGCCCTAACTGCTGTAATACCCTAGCCGCAATAAGCCGCAAGCTTATGAATATGCACGCTGAGATCTTATACGTTGGACCTTAGTTAATGGAGACCATTTATACACAGAATATGATGGAGTCTTACATGTTGTACATGAGAGGAAGGAAACACAACTCACAAATGGATTACACGACGTCATGAAAACAATATTCGCACAGCTATGGAAACCCTATACACTGTGCAGGAAATGAATGCATCAACGCAGTGCAGTCAATGATAAACGTTGCTCGTGGAATGTATCATCACTGTTAACATGTGGATGTTAACACTGGGTTCACACAGATGATATACACGGTCCAACATAAATGTAGCCACAGCAAATAAAAGAGCCGCAGTCATAACATGAGGAGACCATAAACACAATAATCACATGTGCCAACAGATTGATATGCCATTGATGAAGGTCTTGGCTGGAATTGCTCTGTGAATAAAAAAACCCTGACCTAATCTTTTACGGTGATGAAATCAGTCTGGATCCAAGGAGATTTCATCAGTCTGTAACCAAACAAACAAGAAGAATGGGACACTTGCAGGATACACTTGACAATTCAAGTGCCATGGACTGTAACAAAAGCAATGGCAAGAGCAGGTCCACTCAGGCGAGGCTTTTCATCAGAGAAATGGTTATGGACAACTTCAAGTCTTATGCTGGAGAACAGTGGGTTGGCCCCTTCCACAAGATTCTTATACGCATTGGTATAGAGATCATTATTCACAGTCAAAGAGTGCCACCTGTTACACGCAGTCAATCCTAGATCACTGGCGCAGCAAGATATACATATACACACAAGCAATGGAAATACATATACACAACAATATTTACACGCTGAAATGGAGATACCTTCCTACACTGTCAGGAAGTCACCTTCTACGTAGTCATGGAGACAAGCCTCTATACGTAGTCAAAGGAAACTTGGCTCAGACATTCTCCTGCTCAATCACATATAAACAAGAATTCAAATGGATAGTAAGCTGCAGTTTTGTTGACAGTAACCCCTTCACTAAGATCTCGACCAAAGGAGCAGATCTCGGATGCCATGAATGAAGGTATGATCTCAAACGACATCTCGGATGAATGCAAAGGGTATGTGTATATCAGTATATATATATGTGTGTGTGTTGATTTGTGCTCCTACTAGGTAATCCTAGTGTTTATATGATGAAACTGTCATGATATAGAAGAAGAAAAGAGCATAATGAAAATCCCAATGGATCTCATCATTGGAAGATGCAGTAGAAAAAAAGGTACAAGTAAAAGTGCAGCATTGATGCAACTATGATGACAACATGATGTATGGGCAACATAATGATGGGATGTATGGGCAGCATAATGATGGGAGCATGAGCAGCATGATGATCATGGGCAGCATGATGGTGCTAGAGAGTAAGGTGCAGCAAATGGACGAGATGCAACGTGATGATAGGTGAAGGAGTCACCTTGAGAATCAGTTGAAGCAGAATGTCTTCAACTGATCTCATCATTATACGAAATGATCTATGCTAGATCTAGATAAGTCAAAGTGTTGACTTTTGTTGTAAATGTACTCTCCTCTCTCTCTTTCTCTGTTGAACTTTGAAGATAAAAGAAGATTTGATCAAAGGGTTTCCCCACACATTGTGGGGTTTGTCCCTGGCTCGCACCACATCTTGTGTCCTCTTGTCTTGGCTTGTCTTCTGCGTTTTATGTTTATGTTCTATCTGCAATTTATCGTAATGTTGATGTGATTGCTAACTGTGAAAATTTAAATAAATTTCTCTAGCATAGAACATACCTAAACTTAACAGAGGAGAACTTGACTTAGTTATTCCTTTGAAGCACTCATCTCTCTTTCGAGATGTTTTCCCGTCAATGTCGTCATCATGATATGATACTCCTTCAACTTGTATAATTTATTTCTTCACGGATTTCACACTTGAAGAATTGCTAGACATTGAAATTTTAGAGCATTCTCCAACTTATTCTTGAACATATCCCAATTATTCTGTTAGCATCAAGTTTGTACCTCTCACAAAGGTGTAAAGGTTATGCTTATTAGTTCATTATGCAAGGGGTTATGTAATGGCCTATGATTTTTTTATGGAAGGGTGACATAAATATTAGAAATATTTCAAAAGAGTTTATTTAATTTATATCTAAGCTTTCCCTAAGATTTGCAGCAAATCAGAGCCTATCAAATGCCTATAGCTAGCGCTACGAAAATATTTCATAGCGCACTACAAAATTTTGAAAATATGAGTTTCCAAACTACTTTTCAATTGCCCAAACCATTTTCAAGAATATTTACCCTTATTAAACATTGATATTTCATTTTCTAGAGTTTTAAGGCCTCAGAGAGGGATTTTAAATTAAACACTAAAACGAAAGTTTTCCCTAAAATGGTAGTTTCCAACGTTTTTTCATGTTTTAGTCACTATGTTCAAACACACATTTCAAACAAGTGGTGCTGAATTTCAAAAAACCAAAATAGGTTTTTGTTTGAAACGAGATGATTTACAAAATAATCCTTCATATTTTACCCAGAAATAATGGTTTGGAAATTAAAGAGGAATCATTGAGGCCTATTTTTCCATATTTTGTAAATATATTATTTTTTTTGTTTTAGTCACTATTTTCAAACACATATTTCAAATAGGTGGTGATGAATTTGTAAAAAAAAAAATGAGGTTTTTTCTGGTAACATACAAATTTAAATAAGACTATCTCAATTTTTACCCAAGTAGCATGGTGTGAAGGGTATGAAGGAATATTGGTAGCCTATGTTTCAGGATTTAAATATTTAATTATTTCCATTTTTAGTCATCCACTTGGGGCACCATTTTCGAGAATATGAAGATGAAGTTTCCAAATATGAAAGAGGTGTTTGTGGGAAATTAGATGATTTATAAATACCTCTTTCAAGTTTTACAAATATATCACGGTTTGGGAGATCCGAATAGCTCTTTAAAGCCTATTGTTCATACATTTGCCAAATTTTTCGAAATTTTGTTTCCTATAAAAATGTCAAGTCAATAGTAAGGTCACCTCATCAAATTTGACTTGGGGATCAAACTAAAGATGAGTGAATAATTTTTTTATATCCATTTCTTTTGGATCTTTATGGTTAATATAATTAATACTTTCCCAAACATTGTGGATATCGTATTTAGGTATTTTTTCGTATATAATGAATGAAAAATAAGGAAGAAGGGTTGGAGTTTGAAACAAAGTATTATTTTGTTGTGTGTGATCAAATTATTTATTTTTTCAAGTGTTAAGAGGACTAGGATATTATGTTCATGATACATAGATTCATGTGGTATGCTCAGTCAGTTTCCTTCTATGATACTTCCCTTTCTATGTGATATCATTTATCTGTTATCTTTTGGTGTTTAAATGATATTATGTGACATAATTAATTAGTTTAAAGCTCTCGTACATATGGTTTGGGCATCTGCACTATTTCTCCTAAAGCTTGCAAGATTCATGTTTCATGCCTTTCTATAGTGGAATGTTTTATCATTCTACTACCATTCAAATGATGTTTGATATGTCTACAGTTTTCCATCTACCCTACCTCCGTCCATATTGATTCATACATCAGAGATCTTAGTGGCCACATACAAAACTTGATTTATTGACTTCATTACCCAATAGATTACTTGTTTCATCCAAACCACCACACTCAAAATCTAAAAACCCTATTGAAGATCTAGCCATTGTTTGAAGAGACAACCACTTTCTAAGCTTAGTGATTAGGTTATCATAGAGATCCCTCTTCAGATTAAAGAGGCTAGCCTTCAATCTACGAGCTTGGTTTGAAAAGATTACCTTAGGAATTCCTCTTTCATAGCCAAGAGGATATTTCTGAGTGATAACACCTTTATTCTGATATTTTGGTGTCACCTCAATAGGATTAACGATTCAATGACTATGGATTCTAAGACCCTTACCATTGTATCCCATTTTCGTCAACAATTTCATACCAATACCCTTGGTATGTTTCTAAAATGATGCAAACAAACATTATCATTGTCAAGAGAATGAATTTAGCATGAAATATATTTTACCTCCATTTCTGCTTGTGACTCTTGGTCCTCTTCTTGAAGCTTAGACATCTCCTCCCGCTTCTCTTTTGTAGACAAAGTGGTAGATGCATATTCAAGAAAACCACTCTTGTGATTTAACATATAAGAAATGTTCTTCAATTGACAAAGGGTACAAGCATTAGTCATCCCAAGACCACAAGCTTGTCAAGTCTTTGGGGAATCTTTAGTAGGTTAACATTCCCCAGTTTTTTCTTCAATGACATTCTGCAACATCATGTGCAATTTCTTCTTCTCATCCTCTGCTGCCTCAAGCAATCTTCTTAGTTCCATATTCTCCACTTGGAGAGAGAAATTCATCTCCTCTAGTTCTAGGAGCCTTTCATGCTGCAAAATTTCACCCATGATTGCAATATGGTCATAACCTACTCTGATACCAATGATCTAAAAATCAATCATCCTCTGACACTTTGCATGTTTTGAAAATTTTGGGTCTTAAAGTTAACTTAGTTTGTAACTTGTTCAACGTGAATAGTTATTTTTAAATGAAATTAAAACTGAAACAAAATCATATGAAATCCATCATGATGAATATGAATAAGACAACAACCAAGTGATAACGGAGTTCGTCCAGTGTGGACTACGTCTTGAGGCCCCTACTCCAATGACTATGTCACTTTATTGATCTCAACAACAAAAAGAGTACATTACAAATCTTTGACTCATAGAGTAAACTTCCTTCTAGAGTGGCATTATTTCTCCTTCAAATAAATGTTCTCCTTCAAAGAACTCGCACTCACAAGTTGAATCACTTTAGCAAAGAAATGATGACACCAAAAGAAAATAACTCTGTCATTGAATGTGGCAACAGGTACTCGTACTCATACTGAGATCAAGAAGCACAAATCCAAATGCTTCATATTGAAGTGTTGAAATAGTCTTTTCCCACAATCATATTGAGAATAGACTGAAAATGGCTACTCTAATTAAGAAACAAATGTTGCAGATGCATCTAGATGCTCAAGGACCCCTGTCTAATATCTTTCATTGCTAAAAATGGTCGCCATATGGCCTTAAAAAATTATTAATCCGCAACACAAAATGACTTGGCTCTGCAAATTTTACAACATAAAATGCTCAAATTGCAAAAATAATGTTTCCAGTGTGTCCAAAATACCCAAAAACCCTTTTGTAGGCTCTTCTAGGGCTGTGAAAGACTAAACGATGGCTAAGTTAGGCCTCATGCAACATTTCTCTGCTATCTATCCTAGAAATTGGCAAAAATGGCTAACTAGGTAACAAAATTCGCCTTTGACAGAACCACCAGGCAACAACTCCGCTCGAGATTGTCTCTAATTCTGCCACAAATGGTACAAATGTCAAACACCTAACCGCGCCAATAATACCTTAAGTGCCAATTTTTAAGCTTTTAGACTAGTCATATGACACACATAAGGCCAGGGGTGCACACTAGAGGCCACGAGCTTGTCGACACTCTGCTCATGTGGCTTAGGGTTGGCCCATGCACCCACCCCTCTACTTCGGGCCCTCTGCTTGATGTTCAAAGTGGTTATATATCACCCGAGACATGGATTAATGCCTTTCGATCCCTCCTTCACACTTGTTGTTGGTTACACACCTCATTTGTGGGTGTAATGTGACTCGAGGGTTGGGCTAATCATTCACCTCCACCTCCTTAATGCTTATTTGTATGGGTGCCTAATAACGAGGGGCTGTGGCCATCTACCCTTCCCCCTCCACCAAACATAAAACCATATGACATTAAATATAACCATTGTTCATTATATGTCAAGTAACATGTGTATGGTCCATTGGTAATGTGTTTGGTTGTTATACGTGAGGTCATGGGTTCTATTCTAGTGGGGTCAATCATTCTCCATAACAAATTTTTGCACAATACCTGAGGGCCATGTGGTTCCCTCCCATTGGGCCACATGGTGCCTCATGACTGGTCCACCACAAGCTCAAAAACCAATACAATTCTACCAACACAACCTGTACGACCTGCCACGTATCAGCACATGATTTGTTTGTGCTGCACACTATTCCTCCCAGTGGCCTGCTGATGTCATTGCAATGTCACTTGTAAAACCTGCCCAGTTAGTAGCTCGGTCAACCCTTTAAGTTGACTCTTTAGTTGTTTGCCAAAAACTTCAGAATGCGATAAATTTCACATATGGTGTCAGATTAAGGCGATTCAAGTGTAGTTGGAATTAGAACAACGAGATATACGATTTGACACTCATTTTAGGCGATTTTGACCACTTTGATTTTTTATCTCATAAATCAATTCTATATCTACCATTTTGTAGAAAGAAGTTGTACGGAAACGTTAAAGTCTTGTAAATTACACTTCAACAACTAGCGGAGAGTATATTTATCAAAACTTATAATCAGAGAACATCTAGTGAGATAGGTGGTAGTGTTTCCCTCTTTTATAAAGGGAATTTGGCAGATTTTGAGGAAAACTCTAACAATTTCAATTTTAAAGTGCAGAGGATCAATTTTATCCAGATTTTAAGGTAGATGATTTTCCATCACTCCCATATTTCCTGTGACAAACCAAAGATTACTTTTATTGTTTAATTTATTACTAGGATTTGTTTCCAAGAAGTTAGTGGTAGTTAGGGAAATATATTTTTCTATATATTCTTGAATTTCTATTGAAAAAGCGTTGGATTTTGGGCCCAAATACTTGTATTTTGTGAAAGTTTGATATTTCCATAGTTTAATAAAGGCTTATGGTAGGGTTTGTTTGAGATGTGAGTACTTCTAGTTTTTATTATCTTTTTCTTTGTATATTCTCTATAGATCATCAAGAGAGGTTAGGTTTAGTATTAAACTCCCTTAATTCCCATTCAAAGTTATGTTCAACACTGAGTAGACCAAATAGGTAGATTGTCAACATTGGTACCTCTACACTTTTAGATTATTTATTTCTGTATAACGAAAATTTAAACCATGTTTTCATTGTAGAATATACTTCTACACATTTACTGTCCTTATTGGATAATTAGATATTCAATATGAGTATATGAATTGTCTAATATCTCATTTAGTCGTCTACCCACATCTTTAAAGTTGTCATTAATATGTCATGGTTGGATGTTGGAACCTTAATTGGCCTCTATAAAGTGAGGGTCTTGTTTGTTTAAGAAGGGATTTGCAACTCTAAGAAACCACCTCTCAACAAACCCCTAAATCTGGTCGTTGTGCTCAAAAGGCTATTGTTCATTGCCATGAACAGTAAATTAGCCTCATGATGCAGGAGCATCAAGACCCTCTTCATCTGTAAATATGGAATAAAAAGGGGGGTGTGATTATTTTAAATATTTTGTTATTTTTAATAAAATAGGGAGTGTTTTAGGCATAAAAGCAATAGATGTGGAATAAGGAAGGCTTTTCTAATTTTAGAACAGGGAAAAAGATGGGAAAGCCTCAAGATGCTTTTTACCTATTTTATGCATTGCATGTAGACTCTTAGAGCTTTTAGTTGAGTGATTCTAGATCATGCTTAGTTTTATAAATTATGTAGCCACAAAGGCATTGAAAATCAGAGAGAGTGTGAGAGAGTGAGGTTGAGAATAGGTTGAATAGCCAAGGCTGTAAGTCCTCTGGCAAATTGTAAGGGCCATGAAAATTGAAGATCTGGCCACGAAGAAAGGTTGTAAGCATTTATTTGCATTTGTTAATGTAAAAACAGTGTGTTTTCAGAATTGTGGGGATTGATTCATAAGCTGAAGTGGTCTTTAGTGTTGAAGCATTGCGGGTGCGTGTTTGCTGTGGAAATTTGATTGTATGTTGGTGATGGAAATGGGGAGACCATATTTTAATCTATTATGGGTGATCATTTGAATGTTAATAAAAAGGTGCATGTAAAATTCAAGCTTTGGTTATTGGATTGAGTGGTGTTTGTTACACTTTTACATCAAGTAGAAATTGAGATTTAATTGCGTTGAACAAGAAATTCAAGTTGTTGAAATTGCCAGCGATTGAAAGATAAAGTTGAGATTGCTGTGGGTCATGGTCAAACTTATGGAGATCCTGGGTATTGCAGGCATGCCCTGCATCAAGTGGTATCAGAGCAGGAATAGCTCTTTTTGAAGGTTCAAGTGTTTTTGTTAAGTTAATTGCATGTGATGATTTTTGGGACTGATGAATATTGATTTACAGGAATAGTGAAGAAATATCAGCGGGAAGAAGGAGAAGTGAATGTGGCAGAACCTAAGGATTCAACAGAGGCTGAATAAAGTTGTAGATGAGGGAAGCCTACAAGAGCAGTGGAGGATGCTCAAAAGGTTCCAGCAGAGAACCAATGATTACCAAAAGACCAGATCCGGAGGGAAGGATTGGTGAGGTAAGTGGCAGCAAGAGAGTTTGTTGTGGCAGAGGCTTCATGCAACTCATAGGTGAGGAACTCATGGAGAAGGATATGACTACTAAAAGTCATAAAGGAGAGAGAAAAGGTTCAGAAAGAGGCCACAGAAGAAAGGAGGAAAAATATGCCAAGGCGAATGGTAGAAGAAAGCAATTGACTGAGGAGAAGTATGAGAAAGAGAAAGTTGAGATAGCACTTCATCTTGAGCTATTGATGGAGTTGTTGCAGGAAAATGTGAAAGACTAGAGACATGGTTTACTGCTGAGGAAGAGAGTGAAGTGGCAGAGGCCACAGCAGAAAAGAGATTTACACATGCAGTTAACAGAAGAGAAGATTATTGATGATTTCTTGAATTATTGGGTAGATCTAGATCAGCTGGATAATGTGAACTCTTGTGTTTGTATAGCTGACAATTGTGATGTGATTACAGGTGATGAGGAGGAAGTACAATATTGTGAAATTGTTACAGCACAAGAGGAAGTTTTTATGGATACAGAAGAAGTGAATCAGTCTGAAGCACAGATAAAAGAAGTAGCAGTTGATACTGAAAGTTTATGTATGAATGCAGGTGATGATGATATGCTTCAACGATGCTACAGAGAAATTGCATTGTTAGAATATTGGTTGGAGAATCCAAAGTATGACAGGGAGATTGCAGAAGAAAGAGTCCAGTGCAGTGAACCAGAGGGAAAAGTTGCAGATGAAATTGCAGGTGATGCGCCAAAGCATGTTACAGAGGGACAAGAAGTTTGGGAGGTAGCAACATCTATGGCGACAACAGCAGCAACATCTATAGTGACAGCTGAGACAATAGTGATAGCAGTGGAAGAGGCATTGAAGCCTTATGATTTTTATTCTAACAATTGTTTTGTGAGTACAGGTCTTACTGAAGAAGCTGGAGAAAGTCTGCTAGACAAAGAAATTAAAATGATGATGCGGAGGATGATGAAGGAGTCCTGGAAGAGACCAGCACCAGTGAAGCAAAAGAGGAGAAGCAGCAAAAAGAAGACAACAGAAGATTGCAAAAGTGCAGCCAGTGGAGCGATGCAGCATAAGGTGTGGAGACCTGGAGAAGAACAATAGACAAAAGCAGCGGCAAATGATGACTTGCAGCACAAGGTGTGGGATCCAGGCATACACAGATCCAAACACATGATCAGGGGATCATGATTAATTTTAAGGTTGGGTGTATGATGCAGGAGCATCAAGACCCTCTTCATCTGTAAATATGGAATAAAAAGGGGGGGTGTGATTATTTTAAATATTTTGTTATTTTTAATAAAGTAGGGAGTGTTTTAGGCATAAAATCAATAGATGTGGATAAGGAAGGCTTTTCTATTTTAGAACAGGGAAAAAGATGGGAAAAAGCCTCAAGATGCTTTTTAACATATGTATGCATTGCATGTATAATCTTAGAGCTTTTAGTTGAGTGATTCTAGATCATGCTTAGTTTTATAAATTATGTAGCCACAAAGGCATTGAAAATCAGAGAGAGTGTGAGAGAGTGAGGTTGAGAATAGGTTGAACAGCCAAGGTTGTAAGTCCTCTGGCAAATTGTAAGGGCCATGAACATTGAAGATCTATCCACGAAGAAAGGTTGTAAGTATTTATTTGCATTTGTTAATGTAAAGACAGTGTGTTTTCAGAATTGTGGGGATTGATTCATAAGCTGAAGTGGTCTTTAGTGTTGAAGCATTGCGGGTGCGCGTTTGCTGTGGAAATTTGATTGTATGTTGGTGATGGAAATGAGGAGACCAGATTTTAATCTATTATGGGTGATCATTTGAATGTTAATAAAAAGGTGCATGTAAAATTCAAGATTTGGTTATTGGATTGAGTGGTGTTTGTTACACTTTTACATCAAGTAGAAATTGAGATTGTATTGCGTTGAAAAGGAAATTCAAGTTGTTGAAATTGCCAGCGATTGAAAGATAAAGTTGACATTGCTGTGGGTCATGGTCAAACTTATGGAGATCCTGGGTATTGCAGGCCTGCCCTGCATCACCTCATAACATCTGAGGGAGCCCCCTCTGATTCAAGGGTCAACTTGAGCCTAGAGTAGCTTGAGTTGATTTCTTGGCGTAGTTTTTTAGCCAAAAACTACCTTCAAGAAATTATGAAGGAAGCAAACACTAATGTTGAAGGTGTTAAATAAACTAGCCAAAACATAAATAATGTTATAATCACTAAAAAATAAAGATTTGAACATATATCAAATGAAGAATTGTTGACTATTAACATAACTGCTCTCAAGCAAAATATGGTGTCAATGTAAAAGATGAACAAAACACTTCATGAAAAAGATAAACACAACATTGTTATCGAGAAATGGAAACAAAGTGATACAAGGAACATTATTGCAAATATAATCTCAAATTTCAAAGCATGATGGAAACTTAAAAGAAGGTAAGGAATCTTCCTAGATTCTAAAAAGCTACATTCTATAAAACTGAAATTATTAAGGGAATCTTTCTCCCCTAAAATTTGAGATGATTTTCTTAAACAAACAATTTTTTTTCATTTTAAAAAATAAAATAAGAGAAAAACAATCAACTTTTCAATTGATTAAGTTATTAATGTATAAAAAATGTTATTTTCCAAATTACCATAAAGTTATATCAAAATTAAAATATAAGTATACTTAAAGTTAATCATTGTACGAAGAGGCACTTTATAGCTTTATGAAATTAAAATATAAGCATTCTTAAATTTATTCATTGTAGATAAATTATATACCTTAGTATGGAGGAGATGTTATAGTGTCCATAAATGAGTGGAAACATTTAAATCTCCACTCAATATGGGAAAGATGTTGTAGTGTCCATAAAATGAAGCATTAAATCAAATAATAATAATAAGATAATGTCTACTCAATTAAAAAATAATAAATATATTCAATTCAATATGTTATATTGTAATTCTTTTATTAATATTATTATTATTTTTTCTTTGGTTAGGCCTATTTGAATTTGAATCTTGAATTTAACTGTTTACATAACACTTCACATCATGAGTATAAGCAATTGAATTCTTAAACTACACTCCCTAAACATTTTTACTAATAAAATTACAAACAACTTTACTTTTCAAGTAAAAAAAATATAATATGCGTATCATATTAAAATAAATTTATGCAAATAGATCAGTAATGACATATGTCTCATGACTTGGCCGGCTCCTGAACTCTCTGCAAGCTCTCATGGCAGCCGTTAGGGTTTGATCGTTCTGTTTTAGTTACAGTCTCAGTCCCGTGGTTGGTGTAGAAGCAGTCGACCGTCTCTTCAGTTGTTGTATATGAACACTATCGAGGTTGTGTCTTTCAAGGAGCTAAAGCGTTCGCGGGTCTAGAAGCAGTCTTCTCCCGCCTCGAAGCCCTGCTTCATCAGGGTCAAGTGTTGACCAACTGCATGGAAGCAGAGGGGTCCAGTGGGGCCCCTACTTTCAAACAAATAGTTATGCAGAAGCAGAAGTATGACAGAAAGGAAGGGGTCAGGATATCTGGGTTGGACAACAGCAAGCAACTAGGCAGAGGGAATAAGGAACAACCTCAAGGGAACACTGACAAGACAAAAGAAACAACGCAGAGCACAAGCCCAGAGACAGAAAGCCTGACAGGAACTAAAGACAAAACTCCTTTAATAATCAACTCATCAGGAAACGAGAAACGACAAGTTGATGATGAAAGGAAGCAAATAGGTGACAGACAAGGCAAGCCGGAAAAGGAGGGGGAACCCAGTTCAAACCCCAACAAACACACCTCATCCAGTGGAGCCTGCAAACCAAAGAAGACCAATAACCTACGGGTAGTTATAACTAACCCAGAGATTCAAGCATACAGGGAGCAAATGACGGAACAGGCCATCATCTGCAAGTTTATGGGTATTTGGCCATCTGAAAGATCTCTTTGTCATTGGATCAAACTGCATTGGAAACCTCGAGGGGATGTTAAACTTCACCTTGGAGCCAAAGGCTTTTTTACTGTAGTATTCTCCAACCTAGAAGACAAGGACAGAGTTTTTGAAGGAGGCCCTTATTTTATGGCTTCAGCAGGTCTGTATATGAGACCATGGAAGCCAAATTTTTTCCCAGAGAAGGAGTCTTTCACCCAAGTCCCAATCTGGATCCGCTTATTCTCTCTTCCAATATACTATTGGGGTCTAAATGCACTGAAACAAATTGGTGACAAGTTGGGAACATTCATCAAAGCCTCTGAAGCGACTGTCCAAAAGAGATACACTTCCTATGCCCGAATATGCGTTGAAATGGACGTCTCTGGGGCACTACATGAAGGTCTCTGGCTGGAATATAGGGACGAGGATTACTTTCAGGATATAGACTATGAGAAAATTCCCTTCCACTGCCGCAAATGCCACAAACATGGGCATCTGATAAGGGATTGCCCAAAGATCAAGAAGGAACAAGAAACCGAAGCAGCTCAAGCCCACAAAGATACAAAAGCCTTCATCAAACCCAAATCCAAACAGAGAGCAAACAGACGAAATAATCTCAGAGGAAACATGGAAAGAAACATCCAAAACAATCCTTTTGTGATCTTAGACCCTGAAACTGACTCGGAGGATAAGCACAAAGCCCCAACATCAGGAGCAGAGAATGAAGAAAAAGAAACACCAACAGGGGAAGACACGTATGTAGAGAACCTCAATAATGAGTTCAAATGCAGGAGAGAACAGAGGATACTGAGGAAGAAACTGACATGTTGACCAGTGATGGCGGCAGTGAAGAACAAGACTGGGAAAGTGCGTTAGCAAGAGAAGGTTTGAACCTACCAGTAATAGCTGAGAACTGGAAATCCCGAGGGATAGAGAACGCTTCGGAGGAAGAAGTCAGAATAGTAAATGACCTCTTCATAGCAAGGCAAAAAGCAGAACTAGAAAGGCAGAATAGGAACCTAGGTGTGGCGAAAGGCAATAGTTCACATTCAAAAATACCTCTATGGAAAACATCCAGTTCCAAACAAAAGAAGAGAAGAGGTCGGAAAACAAGTGGTGAAGAACTACAAGAGCTAGGCATTATCATGATAAACTCAGGAAATATGAAGGCACTCAGCGCCTTCCAGTCCTTCCAATAAATCTCAGTTTTCTATGAAGATAATCTCGTGGAATGCCAGAGGGCTAAATAGCCAGGCAAAACACAGGATTTTAAAATGGAAATTCCAAAAGTATAAACCGGAAATCATGTTTTTACATGAAACTAAATGCAGCAGCCCCAACATCAGCAATCTTTGCAAAAAACTGGGAAGACATATGGAAGTTCTAGAAAATGAAAGTCAAGGAAGAGAAGGAGGCCTCGCAACCATGTGGGATTCAAGGGAAGTCCAGATGCTATCGGCGGAAGCTAACAAGCACTACATGGCGGTGGAATTCCAACCCATAGGTAATTCTGGTTCTTTCCTCTGTATCAATATTTAGTCCTCAGAAACTAGAAGATAAGATAACATTTTTAGAAACCTTATCTAGAATTATCAGAAGGCATCCGAGATCTAAGTGTATTTTGGGGGGCGATTTCAATATGATAACTACCCTGTTGGAAAAAAAAGGAGGTCTGAGGAAACTAAACAGAGATGCGGAAGCTTTCACAAACTTCATTGAAACTGTCAAACTTGTAGATGTCTACCCCAAGAGTGGCCTTTTCACTTGGAACAATAGAAGGGGTGGTGACAAGCTAATAGCTTCTCGCCTGGATAGATTCTTAATCTCAGAAAGCATCATAATGGATGGCATAACAGCGGAATCAGATATCCTTCCCAGTGGGGGATCGGATCACTGGCCAATCTCACTCATTGTTGAAGTTCTGGGTACCCCGAGGAACAAACCCTTCCGGTTTGAGAAGTTCTGGTTAGAACACCCCAACTTCCTTGAGATGGTAAAGAAATGGTGGTCGGAACCTTTGGAGATCAGTGGATCCAAGATGTTCAATCTTCAAAAGAAGCTAAAAAAAACTAAACAAAAGATAAAAGATTGGAACAAAACAGTCTTCGGGAACATATTCCAAGAGAAGATCATTCTCGAGAACAAACTGGAACAGATCCACAGAGAAGGTGCAGCAGGAAACCTTAGTGCCAAGGCTATGGAACAGGAAAAAACTCTCTCTCAGTAATGGCATAAACGATGCTCTCAAGAAGAGACTCTATGGAGACAAAAGTCAAGAATTCAATGGTTAAAAGAGGGAGAGCTGAATACTAAATTTTTCCACAGATCGGCTCTAGACCATAGAAGTAACAATCGAATTCTTGAACTGAAAAACAATGCAGGGGAGATCCTAAAAAATCACAATGACATATCGGCTCTACTCTCGGATCACTTCAAATCAATTGCTCAGGAACCTCCCATAAATAGAGAGGAAGCCATTAAGGAATTAATAGCAGCTATCCCGAAGACTATTACCTCAGATTAGAATTGGGCCCTGTGTAGGGAAATAGCCTTGGAAGAAGTAGAGGAAGAGATCACGAGTATGCCCAATGACAAAGCTCCAGGTCCAGATGGTTTCACCATCAATTTCTACAAGGCCTGCTGGAGTATTGTTAAACAGGATGTGTGGGAGGTGGTGGAAGACTCCAGACGTTTAGGAACTATTCTAAAATCCCTCAACTCCACCTTTCTTGCACTCATACCCAAGGTTGAAGAAGCCAAAACACATGATAAATTCAGACCCATTGCATTATGTAATGTAATATACAAGATTATCTCAAAAGTTATAGCTAGCAGATTGAAAACGATTCTCCCGGGCATAATCTCAGAATAGAAATCGGGCTACGTTGAGGGTAGGAAAATTCTTGACAACATCCTATTAGCACAGGAGATGATTCATTCTCTACATTCAAGGAAAGAGGCAGGCATGCTCATGCAATTGGATCTATCAAAATCTTATGACAAAGTCAGCTGGAAATACCTCGAAGTTGTTCTAAGATCTTTTGGCTTCTGTAGGACATGGATCAAGTGGATTCTGGCTCTCATCAAATCTCCAAGATATTGCATCCTTGTCAACGGTGCTCCTTCTATCCCTTTCACTCCTTCGAGGGGAATCAGACAAGGGGATCCCTTATCCCCTTTTCTCTTCGTTATCCTCATGGAAGGCCTCAGTCGAACCATAGCCAAGAAGAAAGCGAAAGGGAAAATAAAGGGTCTTCAGCCTATTAGATCGCTTCCTGCTACTACTCATCAACAGTTTGTCGATGACACCATGTTACATGGGTCTCCCACGGTGAAGGAGGCGGTTGCTTACAGGGATATACTGGATCTCTTCAGCCAGGCCTCTGGCATGGAAATTAACTTTTCTAAATCCACTATTTTCTTTTTCAACACTCACCCGGCAGTTCAATCTCACTTAGCCCAGCTATTAGGATTCAGGATTGGCTCCCTGCCTTCGAGATACTTGGGAGCTCCTCTGACTCTCAGACCCTGGCAGAAAGGGCATTGGGAGAAAATTCTAGCCAACTTGAAGAAAAGATGCTCACATTGGACGAACAGAGCTCTTAATCTGGCGGGCAGGCTCATCCTAACCAAAGCCATCCTTCAGACCATCCCGCAATACCTTCTCTCAATGCTTCCTGCCCCCAAAGGTATTCTGCAGCAAATAAGAAATATCCAGCGATATTTCCTTTGGAGCGGTAATGGTGATAAGAAAAAGTGGGCTCTGATAGCTTGGAACAAACTCTGTATGCTGAAATCCAGGGGGGATTGAATCTAGTTGATCCAGGGGTGGTCAACGGAACATGTGGAGCTAAAATATGGTGGAAATGGATTGAGAACCCTACCTTACCATGGGCTCGGCATTGGAAAGAAAAATATGTTCCGAACTGTGATACTCAGGAACTCATAAGACTACAGGAAACCCCGGAAGGCTCACCCATATGGAATCATGCCAAACGCAACAAGAATCTAGTTCAGGAAAACAGCTTTTGGGAAATTCGTAATGGTAGGCTAGCCTTGTTTTGGGAAGATGCCTAGCAACAGCTACCAAAACTCGACTCTCCAGAATTAACCACCATAAAGCAAACTTATCAAACTCAGGGCCGATACAAAGTCAGTCATTACTGGAGTCAGTACAACACAGATGATAATTGGAGGGATTGGATAAACTTTAATCCTGGGAATACAGAGGTCAACAACCTTACCAATCAGCATTTCAATGAGCGCATCCTAAAAAGAAAGATCAGAAAAACTGAAGAGGATGACAAACTAAGGTGGGGTCTCAAGGGTAATGGAAACTTCTCACTGAAAGAGGCCAGAAACATATTAGAAAAGGAAGAATAGGGAGAGGTCATGCCTTGGTGCAGCAAGGTATGGGATAGTCTTCTATGGCCGAAGATCAGAACTTTCCTCTGGCTACTGATGAGAAATAAGACTCTTACTTGGGACAATCTGTGCAAGTAAGGTTTGAGGGACCCTTTAGATGCCCTATGTGTTTGATGGAAGAGGAATCACTGAACCATCTTTTCAATACATGTGAATGGGCCTCTCAATTATGGTGTTGGATGGAAGGGATCCTTAGTAGTTCTGACCGAAAGATAGATTCTATTCACAACACTATTCTGGATTGGAAGACAGACTTCTCTAGCATACAAAGAGTCAATAACATATGGAAATCCGTACCAGGGTTTTTACTTTGGTCTATATGGAAGGAGCGCAACCGCAGAATTTTCCAAGATGAATACAGGAACATTGATTTCTCTAAAGACAACATAATTACCAACATCCAGCAGTTAATTCAAACCAAATGCAGAGAGGAAAGCAACGAAAAGCCTACAGCACAGGACTTACGTATTTTGAAAAGCTTCCGGCTGGAAGGAACCAACAATATAATTGCTCCGCAACATAGAATTCAACCACCCTCACAGAATGATAAATGGCAATTCCCACCGGATGGTGGTTTAAAACTGAATTTTGACGGGGCATCTCGAGGCAACCCTGGCATGGCTAGAATCGGAAGTGTCTTACGCAACCAACATGGAGAAATTCTTCATATTTACTATAAAGCGCTTGGGGAAAGCACGAATAATGAAATGGAATTCGCAGCCCTGGAACATGGTCTAAGAATTGCAAAATCCAGATGCCTCTGTAACATTATTCTGGAAGGAGATTCCTCTCTGGTCATTTCCACAGCTCAAAAATTGCAGCGGGGTACAAAAGCAAACAAGGCTACTAAACATTGGAGGTTAGCCAGAGTTACAGAAAGCATCGCAGAACTCATGGAGGGCATGCAAGGTCTAGTCTTCCAGGCGGTCCATCGTCGAGCAAACGGGCTGGCGGATTACCTGGCGAACTGTGGAGTAGACAGTCAGGGAAGAGGATGGGACAGCTGTTAAGAGGAGGTGAACTGTCCGATTTTGAAAAATCGATGTACACAGCTGGCGCAACAAGACTTGAACAACACTGACCGGCAACGGTTTATCTTTCCGGTACCGTCAAAAGGAAAATTTGAGCAACAATCGGGTAAATCATCACAAGTGCGGGATGATTAGACAGATGAAGCGGTGGTCTTCAGTGCGGGGCAAGGCCAAACATGGGAACCATCAACAGGGTTCATGCTACGAGGAGATCCGTAGAGACCGTTTGGGGAGAAAGGGCATTTGCCTCAAACATGAGAGAAAGGCAATCAGGAATACTTATGCGCCTGCAGGGAAAGGATGTGAGAGGCGTGCGAATACCCTCTACATTAATTACAACAGTACCACTTCTCTAGCTCGAAAGGAAGGGCACTCTCTGGAGAATTCTATGGCTAAAGGCTATTTAACCAGGGGTTCGGGTTCGGTTTCCACCACTTCAGTCCTCAGATCGGCCAGCATCATCAGCCAGCCTGTTAGTGAAAGGACTTGCCGTAAGTGGTCTAATAGGAACAGTATGGATGCGCGTAGCTGTAGATGCGCGACGGCCAACCAAGATCTCCGCAATGTGCAGAATATGTATGTAACTCGAGCCTCAACGAGAAGCAAATGCAAAATCTCTGAGTTGGAGGCTAAAGTTAAACAGGAAGAAGCGAGTAAGCAGGAGGGAGCAGCAGAGGATGAATTTGATTGGTTGAGTAACCCGGGTACACCCGCCAAAAGAGCAACTCAATTTACTCGCACTAAGGCGGAAAGCTGGAGGATAAAGACTCTCCTGGCGAAAGCCTTGGAGATGAAGGAGGCTGGTAAGCAACAAATCGGGAAGGAGTACCCTGCTCTGGATAATCAACCTGGTAATCCTGCCGCCAGCCATGAGTCCTTGGAATGCAGAATCTCTGCTGTTCAGGAAGGGGTGGAGGTGGTCAACAAGAAGGTAACTCTGCTCATCAGGTTGCTCAGGCAAACTCTGAGCCCGGACCCCTTGGTGTAGGATCAAAGGGTGAAGGAGGCCCAAAACTTCCAGTCCATGCAGGATTTGCAAGACAAAGTTGACAAACATATCCTCGATGTGGGTCTGGACATTGCTAGCAGGATGGGTGGGTTCCCGTGCCCTGGTGGGCTCCCCTAATCCTCGGTTTCTCGCGGTTCAGTTTTGTTTGCTTCGGCTTCTCGCCCGTCCTTCTGGTTTATCTCTTGTCTCTTTGTGTTTTGTTTCGGTTTCGGCCCCATGCTTAGTCTATATGTCTAGGCCATATACTTGTTTCAGGTCAAACACCCAATTTTGATAGTATCATGACACTATTTCTCTCTGCTCTTAAAATGGCCGCCCTACTTGGTGAGCAGTCTAGTTTTGATAAGCCCGCTTGGTGGTTTCTTTTGGTTCTGGTAGCTCAATGCCTGTGCACTGCAGGGCTGTAATGGATTTCTCAGGTTTCTGTCTGCCTCAACAGACTTTCTGTAAATTATTTTCTTTTTTCTAATACATATACATCTGACTTTTTTTCCAAAGAAAAAAATTGATAACTTTGTATTAAATAAATAATGAAAAGTTACACTAGCTGATGCACAGAATCATTCTGTATGCTGCCTCAAGGGCCCGTGTGCTTTTGCACCCCACACAACGTTAGAGAAACTAACGTGCACAAAGAAGAAGAAAAGAGAGAAGAAATAGAGGAAAGAGGAGAAGAAAAGGGGCAGAAAAAACTGAAATCCGGCAGTGAGTAGGACTCACGCTTCAAGTTTTTCTCCCCTTTTTCTTTTCGACCTTATGCCACTCTCCTTGAGAGGGCTCGATCAAAGCAATTACTATCTGTGTTTTTGCATTCTGAGGGCCAGATTCTTTGTCTGAGTCTGAAGAATCTGATTGATGGTGTCGTTTGTTGCCTCCCGTGCTTGGATCCATGCTAGACTTCTTTGCCTTGTTGACTGACGGGGTTTCCTTCTAATTCTCCATTTCTTGTGATACCTCGGTCTTCTCTACTGGGTTCTCTTCCTTTGCCGCTTCTGATTCTTTGTCCTCTGATTGTGGGGGTGAAAAATGCCATCCTTTTTTCTGCTTCCCTTTCTGCTTCTTTTTATTCTTGGCTTCTGGACATGAGCTTTGTAAATGTCCTGTCTGCCTACAGAGCCTGCATCTGAAGGTGGTGTTTTCATAATCTAGTACCTGTAACCAGTTCTGTTGTTTGTAGACCAGCCTTATATTGTCCGACAAACCTTTACTTAGATCTACTTCCACACAGATCCGTGTGAAAGTGTAGATCCTTTCATCTATTCTTTCCAGATCTGTTTTGACATATTTCCCTATGTTGTTCCCAATGCTTTCTAGCACTCGTTCATGCCAGAAGTGCAGTGGAAGATTGTATAATCTAACCGAGACTGGCATTTTTGTTACAGTCATTTTATTTGGATCAAAATCTGGGGACCATGGGGTCATAAACAGCCCCGATGTTCCCCAAAACCATGGCCCTGAACTTATGACTGTATCTCTAACTTCCTTGGATGAAAATTTTACTATGAAGAACCCTTTTGAACATAGGTGAACCTCACATTCCATGGTCCAGCTGGTGAAGATCCAATGGAAAAGATCTAAGGGTTTAGGCCAGAAACTGTTGAAACGGCAAATTAGAGCTTGCGTTTCATAGGCCCTAACGACATCATCAATCCCTGACGAATCTAAGTTTAAAGCTGGGGTTTGCTCTGACTGATCAACAATGTATGGCCTGGGCATGTGTCCGCCTTGGTCTGGTGAGAGCCCTGAATTCCTGCTGCCCTGTAAAATGTTTTTGAAGGATGGACCTCCCTTGGTATGGTGTTGGGCTGTAGTTTTTTTCCCCTTTTCTCCCCCTGAGGAGCTTGTCTTTCCCTGAGGCAGAGCCCCCCCTCTCAATCTGAAGTTTAACGTAATGATTGATCCTGGCCCGATCTCATAACTTTCCAGCGATCTACAGTCCTAGAGGGACCGCCTGCCACTGACCAGATGTTGGATCTGGACTAGGAATCTCATTTATGTCCATATTTGTTGTTTCAACTACAAGGAGGTGTCTCCTGCATGAACCCATACTAAACGAGATTTCCCCTGAGGGGTATTAATCAGAATCTGAAAACAGAAATTTGAAACCTGCTCCAGCTGTAGACAATGATCCAGATCTGGCTCTGTTTTGGTTTGATTTTCCTTGTGCATGTCTAGATCATCCGATTCCCAGCTCGATCTGTGATTGGGGCCTTTGATCTGCTGTCTGGGATCATAGAGGGTTGGATCGCGTATATCCAAGTCGAAACTACCAATATTGGGTCCATGCAATATGGGGGAAAATAGATCTGCAACATGCAGTACCCGCCAGCCGATTTTCCTAGCGATCTGGGTTTGACGAGCCCTGATCCCTAACCACCAAGCTTTCCGACGGCTTCCTTGTTCGAAATCGCAGCTTGGTTTTACGTTATACCGCCACAGAAGACCCTCCTCGTGGATCCACGCAGAGATGGGTGTTTCTGTTTGAGCCCCCGCCACGCATTCACGTTGCAGAACTGTGTTTTGATCACATTCCAGGGTTAACAACATCCATCTGACCGAAGACCCTTCAAGGAAGCAGCCGCCTTGATCTGGGTGCTCTTGAAACAAAGAGGACCATTTCGCTAAAGGCGCCGTCAGCTTCCCTTCATCGTTAACTGATAGCCCATACCCTGGATCGCGTTCAGGTCCTGAACCTGATTTGGGGGCTGAAGCGGCAGCAGCGTGAACCCTGCACAAGCAAACCCTAACCATCGCCATCGCTCCGTCAGAGATTCGCCTTAGACAAATTTTCGCAAAACATATACATCTGACTGACAAAAAAAAATAAAAAAATTATGTAATAATAATTCATATCATAACCATTATATTATTTTATAGCTATAAATTTAATTAATAAACCTTTATTATATAATATATATATTATATATATATATATATATATAATTCTATTCTTAATCATTGTAATTTAAAATTTTATATTTAAATTTAATTAATAAATTTATGAAAATCAATATTTGTAGTTAGTTTTTTCTCCAACTTTGTATATATATATATAACTCATATATGTATAATAAAAATAAAAATAAAAAATAATATTTTATATATAGAAATGTGAAATTTATACAAAATATAATTAATATTATCATGAATTGATATGGATTTATCTTAACTCATGATTTACAAAGTGTCTTATTTTTCAAATTTGGCACTCAAAAAGACTATTACATCTTGAAAGATTTGATTCCTCTTCACCTTTAGTAAATTAAGAGTTAAGATAAATCTATACTAATTTTAATAAAATCAAAGTACAAAAATCATATTGATAAATTAAATCATAAACAAAAACACTATTCAAATTCCAAAAAAAAAATCACTTTATAATTTTTCATTAAAAAACAATTTTTTTTTTTAAACAATAATATATCATTAAAATTAGATGAAGAAACTTCCACATATCTTTATCTCACTAAAGCATTCTCTCTTTCTACCCTTCCCTCACACGAATCTTTATTTTTCTACTATTATCCCCTATCTTCTTTAACACCTTTTTATATTTCAAAATAACACTAAACATATAAACAAAAAACAAACAAAATAAACAAGCTCTCATAGGTAGCGTCCCTGCCGCTTAGTTTAATAAAATATTTTAATGTCATGATGTGTTGTATGTACTCCAAACAATAATAAGATTGTAAAATGAGTTATATAAATATTTGTTTAACATTTTTTT
>APFE031347147.1:105772-118066 GCA_000404065.3 Pinus taeda
CTTCATTGCGCTGATTGTGTAGCGGGGGTGGGGGGGTCACAAGGGGTTTGAGGTGTACCTGTAACCCCACTTTATGGCGTCTAGGGCAGCACCGTGGAAAATTTGGTTTTGGACCCTATGTTAGGTTGGGCATACCCACCTATGGTTTTTTGCATGATTTTCACACTTTTTTTGGACACGATGGTTTTCGGTCCATAGTATTGGACGCGATGGTTTTCGGTCCATGGTAATGGATGCTTCGGCGTGTATAGATATGTATTATAACATTGAAAGGAACATAATGAAAAATCAAGCTGGTAGTCCCGGTTTTGGCATCCAGGGGAAATCTCTGTGTATATGTGTTTTATGTGTTATGCTCTCGCATTGTTTATTTTATGTGTTTTAGAATTTGTATGCAGGTAATTTCTATATGGGGTTAAAACCAACAAATATTCAGCACCCTATTAAGCCTGTTGATAGATTTCTTTCTCTCTTCCCTAAAGAAACGGCCAAAGAAAAATCTGAGCCAATGACTATCTCCTCATTGTTTAAGGAAGTAGAGCAACCTAAAAGCTCAGAACCACATATGTTCCCTATCTATGAGCCTCTCCAAAGTCAATATACTAGGTATCCAACACCTGATCTCAGTGGAAAAGGGAAACTTCTAGAAACACATAACTTCCATCATGAATCACACAAAGAATGGAATATTAACAATCTGAGTGTTGCTCAGATTTGACAAATGATAGATCTTATGTTTACAGAATACAAGCTCATGTGCCTAAGGGGAAAAAATGAAATAGAAGCTTGTAAATATATTGTTCAGTGCTTTACTATAACTTTGTTGAGATGGTGGGAAACAGAGTCATCACCAACAATAGTGGCAAAAATGGAAAATGAAATCTTGAAAGATGAAGTGGGAGATATCATTCATAATGCTGATGGAGATCCACAAAGCAATATGATTGGGGCACTAACTTCATTCATTTTAGAACATTGGTGTGGAGGAGAACTTGAACTTGCCAATAAGCATGAGATAATTCTCATGAATATTAAATGTAATAAAATGTCTCATTATGAAGATTTTCATAGGGACAGGATTCAAAGAATATATGAGGTTAAAGATAGCAAAAAATATCTCGTGGAAACAAATCTAATTAGCAACATTGCCTTCAAAATTTGTAGCTTATCTAAGACAAAAAGATGCTTTCCAGTTTCCTTTTAAATCCTTTACTTGGGAAGAAATATACAACATCATAACAAAAGTTCTGGTAAGTTTATGCACTATTATGAAAGTTAATAAATCTCTGCAGAAGATTTCAAGATTACCAGACAGTAAATCCATCTATAACAAGTATGGTGTTGCTATAGATGACCCCATAGTAAAAAGAAGAAAAGATAAAAATAAGGCCAAGAAAGAAAAAAGACAAGAATGCAGAAAATATCCACAGATAAAAGAAAAGGGACCAAGAAAGGATACTATAGATATGTGCCAAAAACGCATTACTATGAACCCAAGGATATTCATCTACAGACACATAAGAAAGATCAGTGGAATAAATTGATTTGTTGGCTTTGTGGCCAAACTGGACATACCTCTAGTCATTGTCCTTTATCAGAAGAATCTAAGAGAAACAGAGGAAAGAAATCCTTTGCAAAGAAGAAAAGGATAGTAAAAACAAAAGGCATGGTGCCAACCCTATGTTATAAATGTGGTTCTAAGAATCACAAATTTGATAATTGTCGAAACATATCATTTAGAGAACAGATACAACAACAACAACTCTGTACAACATCTGAATCCTCTGAAAGTTCTTATTCAGAATGCTCTAATGAAGAATTAAACATGCACATGAATGAATGTGACTACACTAATTCAGACAACTATCAGTGTGAATCAAGCACTGAATCAGAAATCTCATCTGATGAAGACCATGTTTCTCAGCCAAAGGAGAAGATTCTCATGGCACAAACCATGGACGATGTAGAAACAAAGCTACTTGCCCAGATCAAAACATTGGGAGAATGAGAAATGAAGGAAAAGTTACTAGAAACGTTCCTAAGCACAATGCACAAAAAATCAGGGGAGCAGTAGCAAGACTGCCGCTAAAACTGAGCCAAAGGCATTATTCATCGATGCCTCATTTGAAATAAATACAAGATTTTTCCAAAGAAGCCAACAAAACTCTAAGACCAGAGCCCACATATTAGGAGAAGTCAGCCAAGAGATTCATCATCTCAAAAAAGAGATTGTCTCTCTAAAAGCACAAGTCTCTGAGTTAGAAAAAGGGAAGAAAACTGAGGATGCATATGATGAATACTACACTAACTCAAATATTGAAATATTTGAAGGAAAAAATGATGATACTATAGGATTCACCAACATGAGAGTAATGTCTATTCAGTATCAATGACATCATGTTATGATAGATATCTGTATAAATGGTGAAATGTTTTCCCTAAGAACACTTATTGACTCGGGGGAAGATGTCAATATTTGGAATTCAAAAATAGTACCTACAAAGTACTGGGTAAAATCCTTTAGACAAGTGATTGAGTTAGGAAACAAAGATCTACTGTATGAAGTCCCTCAGGCCTCTATTTGATTTAAAGATTATTGCATCAAATTAAATTTTGTTGTTGCAGACATTCCTGCTGACTATATTTTGGGGAATTATTTTTAGCAACTGTGGAGCAACATGGATCAGCCAGATTGAAAAATGGCAAGGCTGGTTATTTTATATATGTACCAAGCTTAGATGGAAAACCCACATATTAGGAGAAGTCAGCCAAGAGATTCATCATCTCAAAAAAGAGATTGTCTCTCTAAAAGCATAGGTCTCTGAGTTAGAAAAAGGGAAGAAAACAGAGGATGCATATGATGAATACTACACTAACTCAAATATTGAAATATTTGAAGGAAAAAATGATGATACTATAGGATTCACCAACATGAGAGTAATGTCTATTCAGTATCAACGACATCATGTTATGCTAGATATCTGTATAAATGGTGAAATGTTTTCCCTAAGAACACTTATTGACTCGGGGGCAGATGTCAATATTTTGAATTCAAAAATAGTACTTACAAAGTACTGGGTAAAATCCTTTAAGCAAGTGATTGAGTTAGGAAACAAAGATCTACTATATGAAGTCCCTCAGGCCTCTATTTGATTCAAAGATTATTGCATCAAATTAAAATTTGTTGTTGCAGACATTCCTGTTTATTGTATTTTGGGGAATTATTTTTAGCAACTGTGGAGCAACATGGATCAGCCAGATTGAAAAATGGCAAGGCTGGTTATTTTATATATGTACCAAGCTTAGATGGAAAATTACAAACAATCAAGTTAGCCTTTGTCTCTACTCCCGAACTGTCTACTATGGTACAAGCAATGCAGTAGATCGAAAAGGCAAAAAATAAAAATTAAGAGCTCAAGGAGCTAAAGACCACCATAAAGATAGGAGACTATCTTCAAACTCCTGAAATTAAACAAAGGATCTCAACTCTGAGATCACAGATATAAAACGAATGCTATGCTGAAGAACCAAATGCATTTTGGCATAGAAAACAACACTGTGTAAAATTGACCTCAAAGATAAGTATGAAGGTAAACCCCACAAGAGCAGAGAAATCCCTATGAACAAAGAATATACAGATCTCTGTCAAAAAGAGATATAAAGTCTCTTGGAAAGAAGATTGATTAGAGAATCCAACAGTCCTTGGAACTGCTATGGTTTTTATGTTAATAAACATTCAGAATAGTTAAGAGGTATCCCAAGATTGGTCATAAACTATAAACCTCGGAATACTGTCCTCTCAGATGATACTTACCCCATTCCTCACAAAGGAAATCTTTTAGCAAGAATAGCAGGGGCTAAAGCATTTTCTAAATTTGATATGAAATCGGGATTTTGGCAGGTGGCATTTAATGAAGATGATAAGTTTAAGACTGCTTTCAGTGTCCCAGCAGGACACTATGAATGGAACGTCATGCCTTTCAGACTAAAGCATGCCCCCTCCAAATTCCAGAAGGATATGGATAATATTTTCAAGCCATATTTTGATTGGTTACTAGTATACATTGATGATATACTTATATTTTCTAAAAACGTCCATGATCACTTTAAACATATCCAGAAATTTGTACAACTTGTCAAAACCAATGGATTAGTTCTTAGCAAGAAAAATATTGAATTATTTTAGACAAGTATCAACTTTCTTGGCCATACAATTAAAAATGGGCAAATCACTCTGCAAAAACATGCTCTGGAATTTGCTGATAAATTTCCAGATATTATCATTGACAAAACTAAATTACTGAGATTTTTGGGATGTTTAAACTATGTAAGCAGATTTTACAAAGATTGCGCCAAAGATAGATTATTACTCAACAGAAGACTGCAAAAACATCCAGAACCTTGGTCTCAGGCCCACACTGAAGCTGTCAGAAGAATTAAAATGAAGGTAAAAACTCTTCCTATTCTTCATATCGATGATGAAGATTCTTTCAAAATTGTTGAAACAGATGCCAACAATGAAAGGTGGGGAGGAATTTTGAAGCAAAAAAAAGAAGGATAAGAACAAATAGTTCAGTTTGTCTTAGAGACTTGGAGCCCACCTAAGAAAAACTATTCTACTATAGAAAAAGAGGTCAAAGCAGCATGGAACTGCATTGATAAATTTGATATCCACCTGATACACAAAAAGTTTCTCTTAAGAATAGATGCCTCTACACTAAATAAAGTCCTTAGTAAAGCTATAAAGAAAACACGAGAAACTAAGTTCGCAAGGTGGCAGGCTCTATTTGAAAATTTTGACTTTGAAGTCAAACACATCAAAGGTGAAAAGAATTGTCTACCTGATTTCCTAAGCAGAAAATATTTAAATCAGAAAGACACTGCCATGGTGATAGTAATAGAATGGGACCCTTCCCAACATATAAAGACTCCGAGAAGTATTTCTAAAACACAGGGAAGAATATTGTTCCAAATGGAAACCAACATTTTTTTCATAAGAGTGAAGTATGAAGTTGTAATGTTGTATATTACACTTGTTAATGTGTTGATTTTTATTAATATATATATTATTATAAACTTAATAAAGTTTAAATAATATTATTAAGTTATTATTTTTTCTAATTGTAAATCTAATTTTTAAATATCAAACTATTTATATTTATATTTTTGTTTAGGCTATTTGAGATATAGATTATGAACTTTATCATTGAACCTTATGAATGTATTTTTTTGCATACTCCTCTTTTGAGGTTTAACCAAATATTTAATCAACACAAGAGGAATAAATCAAGCTAGAACAAATCAAACATATTTCTAGTTATGAATTGTCAAACTTCACGAGCAAAACATTCACAACATGTTGCATTGAGCATTATCTCTTTGATTCAATATTACAAATGTGAAATAAGTAAATAACTTCACCAATTTCAAATAACAGGATACCATTGCAACACATATTACAAGGATGATGTTTATTAATTTGGAGATAATGCTTGATAAGTTTAGATTTGGTTTGGGATTTTGTTGAGAGAATATCTCAACTTCCTTATCCATGTTTGGAATTTGTTGGATATCAATCCAACTATATCATTATATTATATTTGTGAATAAATTGAGTGTGAAAAATAATTTTATGTGTGCAATTTAATTTTCTTTGTTGGTATCACAGGTCTAGGATGACTCCCTCATAAGAGGGCTCAGGATCATGGGTAATGTAAAGTGAATATTAATTTTGTGTATACCTTGTGTGTGATACTTATGTGTGTTGTGTGGGTTTCTTTCCATCAAATAGCACTCGATTGGGACATTTTTGTTGTGCGGAGAATCAAGTGGCAGTTTCATTATCTACGATGCATATCTAAAAGTGTCTTATGTTGTGCTCCTCGGTAGCTGATGGTTGATCTCGTGTAAATGGAGGGCAGCTAGTTTCCTACATGGTTGACACCATGACTATAGCTATGGTAGAGGATGATTACAACAGTGAAATCCCGAAGAGAGATTACTGATAAATTATAGATTGTTATGAACATGGAGAAGGTATTTACAACAACTGATCACTACAATGGACTTCTATCACAGAAAAGGAATTTATCACAAAGATGCCAAGTCTAACAATTTGTTGTTAAACGATAAGGGAAACCTCAAATTCGCAGATTTCAGGCTAAGCACCTTTTAGGAGCATGTAGGAAAGGACAACTCTATTTTACTTGCAATGTGAAGCTACTCCCTACCTCACTCGAGAGGTGTTGTGTGGGGCAGGTTACGATGGTGCCAGAGAAAACATATGGTCAAAAAAGACCGCCGAACATCTTCTCCACAACTGAGAACTAACACTGAGATGTGGATGAAATTCCTCTCTTGTCATCCTCGCATTTAATAATAATGGAGTAGATTCATCCATGATTGTAATAGTTTTTACTGTTCCTTTTGTTTTGGAAAAGTGTCATTGCTAAAGTTGGTGTTATTGACTTTTCCCTGAGGCATCAGTCATTAAATTCATCACAGTTGTGTTTAGATGTAGCATGGACGTCAGTTGAATGCACCCTCCAACACCACACAAAGTTGATCCCTCAACTAGGCTTGGGCTTAATTCAGAATTTTTTGGTTCTTATAGCTTGAAAACAACCAAACCTTTTTCATTCACCAAGGGATCTTTGTAATTCCACATAGATTTTTCATATGTGGTTCTTTGTGCCTTGTCGTTAGTGGTTCCTACACCTCTCATAGAATAATGTTAATTCTTACAAACGAAAATATTCAGATCTATGGTGTTGGGAGAGGGTTTCCTCTATTTAAGTTGGGAGTTGTTGAGTTTACCTTTATTGGTTTTTACGTAATATTTCATTGTAAAATTTGTATTATGAAAGACCAATCATTAACAAAGTAACATAATTTAAATTAGTGGTTCTCGTTGTATACGATGCCACAAGAACATATAGCTAATTTGGTTATCTTTACTTTCTATTATAAATTTGATGCGTCGTGTAAATCTAGGAACATTAGTTACAGGTTATCCTTATATGTTATTAAGTGTGTATGTAAAGACAGGTCAAATTGTATGATCAAATTTTGAACACATTCAGTACTCAAGCAACTATCCTAGATAACTATCAAATACAATGAGTTATGTCATCTAACAGATGGGAGTTTTTCCATAAGATGGTTTGGATACTTGGCTATTTTTCTGACAACTACAACGAGCTATGTAACTTAGCACAATAAAGTATGTTAATATTGTTGATCATGCAAGTTCATCAATGATCGTCGGTGACAGCTGTACCTTAAATGAGTCAAGTGGGAAGCTTGAAGATTGTGGTGAAAAAAAAAGGGTGTGGTCCGTGATATTTCAGAGTGGGTAGGAGTCTCAGTGAAGACTATATTCGACAAATGTGACATATATGTCAATTGTACTTTGACATTTTTGCATTGATTTTCTTACGTTGTTATTTTTGATAAATAGAAATTAAGGGAGGGACTTGGAGATAATGCTTACATGATAAGTTTAAAGTTGGTTTGGGATATTGTTGAGAGAATATCTCAACTTCCTTATCCATGTTTGGAATTTGTTGGATCTTAATCCAACTATATATTTGTATCATCATTATGAATAAATTAAGTGTGAAAAATAATTTTATGCGTGAAGTTTAATTTTCTTTGTTATTGCTACGATATTGTTAAACTCTATCCAACAAATCAAGTCATATCGAGACATATTCATGTTGATGACACAAGTCGACTTCATTATGTATCAGATCAGGGCGATGAATGTAAAGATAAATAAATTAGAGACAATCAATATGTGAAAGATTAACAAGGAACGAAAAAATATACCTTTAAAAGCTACTATGCACATAAGATCACTATCTAATTGTAAGATTCAAAAAGAGAATTATCTTGTCTAGGGTTTTCTACAAAGCCAAGCTATGCAATAGCATAAGTATTGTTTCGTAGAACATCACAATCGTCTACAACGAATCATTTTCCACTTGTAGCACACATCTATGTATCGATAGGAGAGGCACTTGTAGCACACATATATGTATCCATAAGCGAGACCACTTGAAGCAAATATATGTTTTTGTTGTTCGGCTTTCTTAGAATGATAAATCTTGTGGTGATGAGATGAAATTGTGGTGAGGAAGGACTAACATTTAAATGGATGTAAGGAGGAATGCAACAAACAAACATACTGAGAATGAAACATACAGATATTTAAGGAAGAGGGGAAGCTCAATTTAATTTAAAAATTAAAAAGAAAAAATGCTCAAAATTAGGGTTTGAAATAAACTTCAACCATAGATGTTGTCGACAACAAAAAATAATGGTTCTTCATCTAAACATCTTATAAATTGATTTTTTTAGGAAAAAAATCAAATAGGAAATTTTCTAGTTTCTTTGAATTGATAATTGTAAAAATGAATCATTAAAATTATAAAATTAAGTGTAATATCTAAAATATGCAATTTCGTTTTATGGATGATGATGATAAAGAAGAATATTGAATAAGACTTTAAGGTTTACCAAACCTTTAAAAGATAAGATATTAATCATAATTCTTTAATGTTTTATTGCTATGCTAAAATAAGAAGTGAAAGATATGTCCAAGATCACAATAGTTTTGCTAAGTTAAAGATTAAGAAGTTTGGCAGTGTGACAAATATTTTAGAAATTAGTTCGAATGTGAGTATAAAATGGACAATTTAAGAGAGAAAATTTTCTCTTCAACCCTCTAAGAATTATTTCATGACATTTCGGGAATCAACCAATGCCCAATTTCACTATGAAGCTCATGATAATTAGTTATAGTCTTGGAAATGTTTATTTTCTTCTTAACACTAGTCAATACAAAGATATAATTTTGGTTTTCAAGATTAGGATTTATCACATCCTTATAATATTGTAGTTTCCCTTTTCCCTCTAGCTTTTTATTTACCCATAATTTCTCCTTAAATATGGAAGTAGTAATATTTTTAATATTATCCAAATTCTACAAAATGATTTCCTCCTTTATTCACCAATGGTTAAGTCAATACCAAGCATCCTTATGCCACCCACACTTGAGCCAAAGGTGGGGGTTTTGGCTAGAGTTAGAAGCAATTTTAGAAAACCTCTTAGGGTCCATGTTTTACATAAGATACCTAGTCATAGTTATGCTTTCAATGGGGAAAATGATTACTACAATCAAGAGGATAGAGTAGGGCTTTTTTTTTTTTTTTTTTTTTTTTTTTTTTTTTGACTTGAAGTTGTAGGTTATTAACTTCTTTTGGATCTATTCAATCTTCCTCTATTAATCTCTATATATACTATACTCTCAAACCTCAAATCAATAAAAAACAATAGGAGTGATGATAGTCTCAAAATGAAGCTTTTTTTTATCCCAAATCAAAAGTTTTACGAACTTATAATTGTTTTCAAGCCCATAGTAAGCTTTCCACTCTTCATTTATCCTTTTTTTATGTGTTATATTTCCAATTGAGTTTATGAGGGATGTAATGGTTGAGTTTATGATGGATGTAGTTGTTGAGTTTATGATGGATGTCAATTACCAGATATTTATATGAAGGAAATTCCTCTAAGAAGTTGTTATCATAAATGAAAGTATCATAGATGATGTTTTTGGATTTAATTAGCATGAATTTAGTTCTGTTAGTATTTATAGTCAATGTCCATATTGGAGTAAAATATTAGATAATTTTGGTTTTCTTTCTAAGATCATAATGGCTCCTTTCCCTAATAACAATATCCTCAACATAATTCAAAAGATTTAAGACCATACCATATGAGCATGGGGGCATCATAACCTACATATTTCAAACACTCTTCTAGCTTATCAATGTATATGCCAAAAAGGTTAGGAGATAAGAAAAACCCTTGCTTGACTCCAATATTGCATTTAATTTATTCTAACTAACCCTCAATGGTCCTAATCTTGGAAATGATATTATTGTACAACCTTGTCACAACAACCCTTAACTCGAGAAGAATCATTATCTCTTCTAGTCTCTTCCACAACTTTGTTCTAGGAATGGTGTCAAAAGATTTTATAAAGTCAACAAAACAACATAAGGGGTCATTTTTATTATTGTGGCATACCACTACAATTATCCTAAGAGTAATAAGATGGTACATGGTTGAATGATATCTCGTGAACCCATCTTGGCCTTTGGCTCTTTTAGCATGGATTTCAAGCCAAATGATAATCTTATTTTCCAAAATAAGCCTGTACAACTTGGCTAAAATGTGGCTAATCATAATGGTCCTATAATTAGAGGGAATGTTTTTATCCCCACTCTTAAAGATAGGCACCATAAGGCTTTTCATCCAAGACTTAGGAAGCCTTACTTCACTACTAAATTAAATAGCTTGTGTATGTGTGAGATGAGGATAGATTCTCCCATTTGAAAATTTTCAGCTTGGTAGCCTTTAATATCCTTAGCTTTCCCATTATCAAGTCGCCTAAACCCAACATCAATATCTTCAAAATAAAACATATCATCCTCTATAGGGGCATTTACATGCAGGAGTCATAAGGGTGAGTTTAGTTCACAAAAGAGATGGGCCCCACCTACTGAAATTTATTCTAAAAGTTAATTAATTAAAAACCAAATTCCTTCATAATAATTCTTGAATAATAATAAGAGTAACCTAAGTGAATTAAATTAATGAAAAACTAATTTCCAAAACAATTACTCTCTCTAACTATTCCAAAAGAATACAAAAAGGGAAGAATATTATTACGGAAAGAATGGAAAATTTGTGAAGAGAGGTATGCACCAAATCTAAAAGTTGTCATTTTTTCTCTAATTCATTATTTCTGAGTAAAAGAGGTTGACTTGTTTGGTGGTAGTAGGATTTTTCTAGGGAGTGACAAAGACAAGCGCATATTCATCTATTTCTTCTGTGATCTTTTGAGTTGTCTTTCATTTCCTACATTTATTTATGTTTATAAAAGGTTTGGTATTTTATAATAGTGCTAACAACCAACTATTTTGCATAGAAGCTTTGCTAAATTTATCCTAACATAATGGCCCCAGAAGGAATTTCAATGTTGTCTTGTTTTCTTTTTGCCATCTGAGTGTCTTTGTATGAGTCCTTTACATCATAGACACTTGTAGATTAAGTTTTGGCCAATAGTTCTCACAGGAACTAGTCAAACAACAAGTTGTACTCACTTTTGATCAATAAAATTAGTCGTTTTTCATTCATTTTTTATTGTGCATACCTTTCTGGAATTTTATTTATATACATGAACAACTTATGTTACAATTTACCTTAACATTTATGAGTCTTATATCACAGTTCGCTATATGAGTTCATAGCCTTGTAGCTAACAAAGTATTTCTTTATATTTTCTCATAAAATTATTTTCATTTCAGTTTATTATTTTTCATATATTTCATATATTTCTTTTATTTGTTGTTACATATTGTTCATATCGTACATGCTTATTTTTTATTATTTGTATTACATTCCCTATATTTTCTTTGTTGTAAATAATCTTTGTAAATAAATAGAAAATCACATAATCATGGGCGTTAAGCATTAGGCATAGTCCCATTATCTCACACACCTAAAGAGATTCTAGGGTTTGTCAATGAAGCATGAAACTTCATCCATCAACAAAGGGCAGACAATCATGATAGATCAACCAAGGGGACCTAGTTGGGCCCGCTTGAGTGAAATAGGCATTGACATAACGTTTATGAAAATAGCATAAGAAGGAAGTTTCTTTAACTTAAATAGTGCTTGGATGATATATGTTCTATATTTTATGAATATGTGAATAATGAGAAAATAAGAAAATGATATAATGATGTCATTTCTTTTAAAAGGTGATTTTTTGAGAGCCATTATAATATGAGGCAAGTGTGATCCGGATCTTGGGAGGAGGCCCCCAAGATCTAAAAGATTGAAATGGATCTTGGAAGGAGAGACCCCAAGATCTGAAAATTTGAAATTACCAGAAGAAAAATATGAGAATGCCCAATAAACAAAACCACAAAGAAACTTTTTATTAAAACCCAAGTGAAAATAAACCAGCTAGGGCAATGGTAGCTTATCTCTGAGAAGAGATGTGGCGGCTACATGCCTCTGAGCTGTAAAGGCTACATTGTGGCGGACAATCTGCCCTTTTACAAAATGTTACTTGTTACTTATAGTATTTTTCAGTTACAATACCATGGGTCAATTCCATGAGTGAATGAATACCATGGGTGGATTTTACAATACCACGGGGGGATGCCCTTTACAATACCATGGGTAAATTCCATGGTTGAATGAATACCATGGGTGGAT
>APFE031347147.1:118076-139338 GCA_000404065.3 Pinus taeda
CTAAGCAAGGATGATGAGCACTGGTTATGGCATCGAAGGTTGGGACATCTAAGCTTTTCACAAATAAGGAAAGCATGCAAATATCAGGCAGTTCGCGATTTTCCAGATATCAAAATTCCTGACAACACCATATGCAAATCATGTCAGTTTGGAAAACAAACCAGAACTAACTTTCCAGAGAAGGAAGGATCAGCTAGCATGCCTCTTGAGCTAGTACATACAGATACATGCGGTCCTTTCAGGAAAAGAACACCTCGAGGAGAAGAATACTTGATATTATTCTTTGACGATTTCTCCAGGTTTGTCTGGTTAGGACTTATGAAGCACAAAGATGAAGCATTCGAAAAATTCAAATCCTTCAAAGCCTTGGTTGAAAATGAATCAGGTCACAAAATTAAGTGCCTCAGATCCGAAAGAGGTGGGGAGTTTACCTCAAATGAATTTTTTGATTTCTGTGAAGAACATGGGATAAGAAGAGAATTCTCTACAGCTAGAACTCCTCAGCAAAATGGAGTTGTGGAAAGAATGAACAGAACAGTCCAACAAATGGCCCGTGCTATGCTTGATGAATCAAGGACTCCCGCAACTTTCTGGGGTGAAGCTGCTCATGCTGCGGTTGTTATTCTAAACAAAACAAATGTCCGGGTGAACAACACTCAAACTCCTCATGAGCTCTGGAATGGTAAGACTCCTTCGGTAAAGCACTTCAAAATCTTTGAGAGCAAATGCTATATTAAGAATACTGATGAGCAGCTTGGCAAACTTGAACCTAGAGCAGATGAAGGCATTCTTCTTGGTTACTCTCCACATAGCAAAGCATACAAGTGCTACAATAAAAGACTTGGCAGAATTATTGAAAGCATTTATGTAGTGGTTGATGAGAAGGGATACATCCCTAGACAAGTACATCATGAAGACATCGAAGAAGATGAAGGCTACCCTCAACAACAGAATGATGAAGAACCTCAAGAAGAACCAGAGGAGCAGACAAGAATAGAAGAAAAGACCCCATCCAGATATGTTCAGAAGAATCATCCAGAATCTCAGATTATGGGGCAGAAAGAAGCAGGTGTACAAACAAGAAGAACAGTTGCAGAAGCCTCAAGCTATTTGGCATTACTCTCCTCTACTGAACAACAAAATGTGAAAGAGGCATGCAAAGATGAATGTTGGATAAAAGCAATGGATGAAGAACTTGAGCAAATCGAAAGGAACAACACTTGGGAACTGGTTCCTAGACCAAAGGATTAGAATGTTATCGGAACAAAATGGGTCTTCAAAAATAAATTGAATGAAAATGGAGAAGTAATTAGAAACAAGGCCAGACTTGTTTGTAAAGGGTATGCGCAGCAAGAAGGAATAGACTTTGAAGGAACCTTTGCTCCCAAGACTTGAGGCCATCCGAATGTTCCTTGCTCTCTCAAGTTTTCAAAACTTCAAAGTATTTCAAATGGATGTGAAATCAGCCTTTCTGAATGGAGACTTGGAAGAAGAAGTATACATTGAACAGCCAGATGGGTTCATTCTTGGAAATGATCCAAATCTTGTATGCAGATTGAAAAAGGCTCTCTATGGGCTCAAACAAGCTCCAAGGGCTTGGTACTATCGTTTGGATAAATATCTTCATCAACAAGGTTTTTTCAAAAGGATCAGCTGATAGCAATTTATATATAAAAATTGATAATGATAAATTGCTAATACTTGTTGTGTATGTTGATGATATCATCTTTGGTAGCAATGAAGAAGCCATGAGTCAAAACATTGCTTTGGTGATGCAAAAAGAATTCGAAATGTCCTTGCTTGGTGAGTTGACATATTTTCTTGGTTTACAAATCCAACAAAATAAAGATGGTATCTTTTTATCACAAACCAGGTACCTCAAGCAAATCTTGAAGAAATATGGCATGGAAGATTCGAAACTGGTATGTACCCCTATGGTAACAGGATGCAGCCTTAGCGCAAATGATGAATCAGCAGCAGTACATCAACCAACCTATAGATCCATGATTGGTAGTCTGCTCTATCTGACAGGTATCCGACCAGACATAATGCATGTAGTAGGAATAGTTGGAAGATTTCAGGCAAATCCAAAGGAAGTACACCTTCAGGCAATTAAGATGATTTTCAAATATCTTCAAGGAACAAAAAATTATGGCTTATGGTATCATAGAGATTCAGATCTCACACTTCATTCATATACAGATGCAGATTGGGAAGGAAGCATGGATGATAGGAAAAGCACTAGTGGTGGTGCATTCTTTATGGGTTCCAGATTAGTATCTTGGTTCAGCAAGAAACCAAGTTCAATTGCCTTATCTATAGCTGAAGCGGAATATGTGGTTGCTGCATCTTGCTGCACACAACTCCTTTGGATGATGCAAACTCTGCAAGATTTTCAAATCATTTGTATTCCACCTAT
The DNA here is from genome assembly GCA_000404065.3 of Pinus taeda. Lineage (NCBI taxonomy): Eukaryota > Viridiplantae > Streptophyta > Pinopsida > Pinales > Pinaceae > Pinus > Pinus taeda. The sequence continues at coordinate 120,496 of APFE031347147.1, forward strand.
CTCCATCTTATGTGATAATACATGTGCAATCAATATTTCAAAGAATCCAATCATATATTCAAAAACCAAGCACATACCTATCAAATATCATTTTCTCCGGGAACAAGTGCTTGAACAAAAGGTCAAATTAGAGTATGTTCCCTCCAAGGAACAAGTTGCTGATATACTCACCAAACCACTGCCAAGGGAGACATTTGAATACCTCAGACAGAAGCTGGGAGTAGTTGATGCATCATCTTTTTGTTGAAACTTGTATTTTTCAGAGATTAATGGTTGTACACAAGTTTCATGTGGAGAATCCGCGTACATACGCCGGTTTCTATGGATTCAGTCGTGTATATGTTGGTTTGAAGACAATTAGTGGGCCAGGCTCAGGATGAAAAGAGTATGATATGGGTCTGACAAAGACCATTTGGCACAGGTTTAGGGGGAGCATATATTCTTCTAATAATGCATTGTTGGCATTATCTTAGAAGATCTTGGTTCAATTTCACAGTTGTTTTGGTTTCAGGTGGAACAGGCGCAGAGGGAGAACATGGTTGCTGGTCTGAATGATGATTGACAGATGCTGCTGATGATAGTTGTTGATAACTATCATAGTCTTGCTGTAGATATTTCGTCTCTACGTCATGGATTTCTTTTCTTATCAAGGTCATGTAACGGCCTATCTTGGTTTCCCCACTATGACTGGGATGGAAGATGTAATGTTCTTGTTTTATCATGTGTAAATTCTTTGTGTATCCCCACTTGGTTTGGTGGATGAGTCAATATTGGTATATTCCCACTGGGTTGGGAGATGGATATATGTATGAGTCTTTAGTGATAGGAAGGTCTTTTATGATGTATAAAGTCATGTTTCTTCTTGTAGAACGTCTTCTTGCAGACCTTTCCTACAATCAGGGGGAGCTTGGATAGCACAATAGAGCAGAGAATTCAGTATGTACTCAAGGGGAGTATAACCCTTTTCCCTTGATGACAAAGGGGAAGAATGACTTTGAGTGACTTGGGGTTGCCATCAAGTCCAAAGGGGGAGATTGTTGGCATTATGACAGAGGTTTAGTGCTATGTCACAGGTGTTGTCCTTGATGGCAACTCACTCAGATGGAAGATCTTAGTTCAGGCTCTCAGAATAAAATAAAAAGAGATATACGTAGGTTCCTCTTAACCAAGTCGCGTGTACACACGGGTTAGGCGATCAAAAGGCGCGCATATGCATGCACGCACTTTCATGTAAAGAAAAGCGCGTACATGTGGGAAAACTTTGTTTTGGTCCATGGTATTTAGTCCGTTATATTTGAACCTATGGTTTTGGACCTTGGTATTGCATCTGAAGTGTTGAACCCAGGTATTGGGTCCCTAGTATTGGTTCTAAATGGTTTTGGACCATGGTATTGAGTAAGGCCTAAGACTATAAAAGGGGAAGGAGATCTTTAGGCAAATGCATGAAAAAAAATATCGAATATCTTATGAAGAGCAAGATCTAAAATTGGGTTATGGTACATTGTTGAATCTGAACCAAGGAGGAACCTGAGCGCTAAAAGATGGATAAGTTCTTAAGGCTTGAATAGTAGTATCATTGTGTGATTTTTGATCTGTTATAATTGGCGCATGATTAGATCTATAAATCTGATAATCTGGGTATAATTGATGTCTGATTAAGTAAAAAGGGTAAAATATCTTTTATAGATCTGTACGTAGGTTCAGCACATCAGAGGCGCGTCTACACGTGGGTTCAGCAAGTGAAGATAATGTATACACTGGTTGGCCTTAATACATCTGCGTATGTACGTAGGGTTCTGCATATTGAAGTAGTGTACATCTCATGAAATATGTTTTAGATACTTCTGTTTATTGCTGCAGTGTTCTGGGTTCAGAATTGGTGTCTGGTTACTGTTACTATTTTCTCGTTACAGCATTCTGAGAAGTGATTGGTTGATTCAGTATTGGTTTGTACAATAGGAGATTGGTTGATGCAGGTATACTTAATGTTTGATTGATGGATCCAGTCTAAAAATTTATGAAACGTGGTCCCTGGAAGAAAAGAGAAGGTTGTAGCCTTCTGTAGGTCAGCACCTACATACTAGTACCTCAGCTAGTACAAGAGCTAAGGGGTTAGTAGCTCCCTTCTAGGAGAAGCTAGAGAATGAGAGAAGGTTGTAGCCTTCTACAGGTAGCAGCCTGCATACTGGTATAAGACTATGCAAGTACAAAATCATTGTAAAAAGAAGTTTCTAATTAAAGGAAGATAGAGACGAATTGCAGCAGGTGGTTTTCACCCACATTGGGTTTCCACCTTACATCTTGGTGTTCATGTGTGTGATGATTTGTTCTGCTTTACTGCTCCTATTTATTGTTCATATGGTTAATAAGTTTACTGGATATACGCTTGTTTCATTACACACAGTTGCATATACACGCGGTTTTCCTTAACTAAAGTAGCGTATATGAATCTGAATATGGAAATGAAAAATTTATTATTGATTTGATAATACTGATTCACCACCCCCCCCTCTCATTATTATTTCCAAAATTGTACCAAAGGAGTCTTCTCTTTCTCTAATTTTCTTTGAATGTCCCCAATGAGATCAGGGTATGAGGAGTTAGGGCTTGAACTGGTTAAACCTTTGAAATACTAGCCTCAGAAACCCCAACGACCTCCCATGGCAAAAGAAAAGAAAGACGGGGGAGTAGGAGATCCTTTCAAAATATTGCTCGAAGAAGCCCTCGAGCAATAGAGTAATACGATGATGGACAACTTTTCCTAGATCCTTCATGGCTACCCACAGGTGACACATCTTCTTCCAGCAACCACTCGAGAAGCACCACTCCCTTTAAGGTACAAGATCACTACCTAGAATAGGTATCCAATCCCATGGATTGATGACCTTCTAGACCAACTCAAAGGGCCCAAATATTTGAGCAAGATTGCCTTGAAGTCCGATTATCACCAAGTACCAATCAAACCCTTCGATGTGTGGAAGACTGCCTTCAAATCCAATAAGGGTCTCTTTGAATGGTTGGTCATGACTTTTGGGTCGATGAATTCCCATGAAACCTTCATGAGATTTGTGGACGACATCTTGTGACCCTTCACCAACTCGTTCATGGTGGTGTATTTGGATGACATCCTGATCTTCAGCCAGAGTTGGGAAGCACATCTCCACCATATTCAACAGGTCCTCCAAACCCTGTGAAACACAAGTTGTGTGCCAATTTGGGGAAGTGCACTTTTGGTATGACCCAGATTCAATATCTGGGGTACATCATTGACGAGAAGCGTGTGCATGTGGACTCATCCAAGATACAATTCATTCGAGATTGGTCAGCCCCAACCACTCTAACAGAGATCTGCAGCTTTCTGGGTCTTGCCAATTTCTACCGTAGGTTTGTGTTGGGTTTCTCTCATATCACTTGGAATTTTAGTCAAGTCACCAAGGGAGGAGGGAAAGAAAATTTCTTTTGGTCTGAATCCCAACAGAAGGAATTTTTTGAGTTGAAGCATCACCTCTACTTTGCACCAGTGCTCACATTACCAAACCTATAGCAACCATTTGAGATTGAGACAGATGCCTCCGACTATGCTATTGGTGCAGTTCTTAGTCAATAAGGAAATCTAGTGGCATATTAGAGTGAGACACTTTCAAACACAATCCAAAAGTATCCCACCTATGAAAAAGAGATGTATTCCATTGTGTAAGCCTACCGACAATGGAAGCATTAGATTCTGGGGAAGGAAATGGTCATCCACACATACCGCCGACCCCTACAGTTCATACAGACACAAGGGAAGTTGCAGAATCATCACCATTAGAAATGGTCCACTTACCTGCAATAGTTCCATTTGAACATTAAGTACAGGAAGGGAAACACCAATAATGTTGGAGACTGCCTCAGTTGATCGTTGGTCATGGCGCTGACCATTGTGCTCAACCCTTATTGGCACGAGACTTCGGGGTGACCGTATCTTTACAAGAGTGATCCAAAATTTGACAACACATACCATACGCCTTTGGATAGAAAGAAAGTTCCAAATTTTCACCTCCAGGATGCATTGTTATGCCACCTAGGACACCTTTGTGTTCCTTTAAGCGAGCATGCCAAGATGATTTGGGAGGTGCACTATAGTAGGGTCGTTGGACATTTTCGAGTGGAGAAAACAATGGAAGTGTTGTAGAAGTATTTTTATTGGCCGAATCTTTGAAAGGATGTTGGGAAGTACATCAGATCGTGAACTTCTTGCACCATTTCTAAATCGACCATCAAGAAGCAAGGCCTATATACTCCTCTTCCTACTCCTAGTCGACCTTGGAAATCCATTTCCATGGATTACATGTCAGGCCTTCCTTCTACTAAGCATGGAAATAACTTCACTTTCATGGTCATTGACAGATTCTCTAAGATGGAAATTATGGCGGCCTACAAGAAGAGTATAACAACAAAATCCACTGCTAAGCTCTTCTTTGAACGAGTATGGGTACACTTTTGAATTCCACAATCCATTATCTTAGATCGAGACAATATGTTCCTAAGTACATTTTGATCAAGTCTTTGGTCGATGTTGGATACTAATCTTACTAAGTCCATGGATTTACACCCCCAAACTAATGGCCAAATAGAGGTCATCAATAGGATGAGCATACACATTTTGTGCATGTACAACTCAAAAATTCCTTGCACATGGAATGAAGGTCTCTTCTATGTCTATCAGAGCTACAAAAAATCTATCCATAACTCAACTGGACATAGCCCCTTTCAGGTGGGATTGGGATTCCAAACACCATGTCCCATTGATGTGGCCATACCATTTGCAGCTACTCAGGTAGATTAGGCTCATGTCTAGTCTAAAGCTGACAGGGCTAACAACTTCATTGAACACATTGAACACATATGTCAATAGGTTCATGACATATTGGACTCAACCAATGTTAATACAAGCAGCGACATGATCAACATCGAGTGCCACACAAGTTCCAATTAGGTCACAAGGTTTGGCTACATTTGCAGAAGGCGCGCCTCGCTAGACCCCACTGTAAGCTTCACCCACTCTGATATGGTCATAAACCATCACCAAGGCTATAGGGGATAATTCCTTCAATCTCATCATTCCACTGTTCCTTGGCCTGCATCCAGTGTTCAATGTGGGTTGCCTTCGGCCATACTTTCCAGCATTACTAGACACGTCTGACATTGCAAAACAACTCACACCAACAAAGTTAAACCCAGACTACACATAATAGGCCACAAATAATCAGATTATGGACATGCATATCAATAACACTCGCCAATAGAGGATCTTGCTATATCGAGTCATCAAAGTAGGGTAACTCCTTCACCAGGGAAAGTGGTTCACCAGGGACTAGGTTCAACAAAACTTTCCTCACCTCATTGAGGCTCTGCATGCAATGGGGATCATTTCTTTCTAAGGAGGGAGGACTGATCCATGTGTCTATTGGTGGCCACCTGCCTATTACACCTAGACCTCTAGTTAGTTTCATCAGTTTCCTTGTTTATAACAACATTTACTATTTTTAATAGTTTTTCATGTCTTGATCTTCTGGGGCAATTTTGACCCCCTTAATTGGCGTTTTTTGAGGCCCGCAGTAGGCCCACAACCATAGGTAAGGGCATATGGAAAATATTGTAGTACTTGGAGAGATATTTCTAGTGAGGTATCGTATGCGCCAAATAGAGATAATATGACCAAGTTACGACCTCGGGAAGTTGGCTGCCGAACTAACCCCAACGAGGCCCACAAACTCTTGGTGTTCCATCTCCTCGGGTTAGTCTTTTTGTTGTTTAGGGTTTTTCCTTATTGTTCAATAATAAAAAGGCCCTTGAGCCTCATTGTAACATAGTTCAGAGGCATGTAGTTGCCACATCTCTTTTCAGAGATAAGCTACCATCATCCGAGCTAGTCTATTTCCACTTTGTATGTAAGCATATTTCAGTACTTTGGTATTAATGAAATGAAGTGTTATTTCTACTGAATCTTTGAATTTATGGCTATATATATATATATATATATATATTCTATTGCATTCCTGTTTAAATTCAGATCACAAGACACAATAATATGATAAAAGATAAAATAAGATAGAGAATGAAGAGATGGACTCTTGGGAATGAACAAAAGAAGAAAGAGACAAGAGAAAATAGATAAAGATAAGGAACAAAATTTAAAGTAGTCAAAGAAAAAAACGAAGAAAAAGAATGACACAACAAAATTGTTAGGGTCTGACCCTAACCCCCTTATTAATCTAATAATCCCAAGAGGCATTGTAAGGGTAATGATTAGTTAGTCCAATAAACCAAACCTATAAGAATTGTAAGTGGTTGACCGACATTATAAAAAAGGGACCAAATTTAGTTATAATGGGCCATAGTTAATAAATAAAGTGATTAACCCACAATATGTAAGGGGCCATGAGTAGTTAGGGATTTGGGTCTCGAGAAACTATAGAATGTCGAAGATAGTAAGGAAGGCTTGTCTTGTGCTGTGTAATTGAGCTCTGCTCTACTGGAGGTTGCCCCCTCAAAGAGGCAAGTGAACATTATTTTTGTAGATATTAATAAAATATTTATGTTTTCCTTGACTCATTGTTTTAATTTTCTATGGTATCACTATCATATTCACTCTTCTAATATTTTAAGCAGGTCAATCATATTACAAGTGGTATCAGAGCACTTTCTCGAGCCAACTGTACCACCAATTTTAGCAAAAAAAAAAAAAAAGGTTAGAGACATGTTATGGTGCCTTTAAACTACATATATATGTCATTACATGCATCAACCTATAGTTAGGGAGGTATACACACAAGAACTACAAGAGGCGGTCAAGTCTGTTGGACTCCCTTGTAACACATGTTGGTACCCCTTCGAGTAGTAGTGCATCAGACAACACCTATACACGGACTGCACTTCCACGTACCTCATGTATATCGAAATCTAACCAAGGTTACCTTGAAACTAAACACTAGATAATTTTTCAGTCGTGTTGCTGCTACAGTACACCGAGAACAACACTTGGGGAGATTACTCGCACGTAGTACATAGGGTAGTTGAGTAGTATGACTAAGGGCACGATTCATCCTCCTTAGTTATCACCCTAAAGGATTTGGTAAAGTACTTTTGTTAGACCCCTAATATATATCAGGATTTCTACCACTTGACACTCCTTTATGGCCCTAGTTCTCTCTCATCTGTTGATTGGCCGTCACATCTTGTAGTATCCAAAAGTTGGTGTTTCTACCACAACAATAGAGATAAGATATTGTTGTATCTTGCCATTGGGGTTTCTGTTGCCACAATACAAATCATATCTTTTTGTATCTAGCAGTTTGGGTTTCTATTGTTGTAATTTTTGCAATATTCAGACGTTGGGTTTTCAATGTCATACTACAGACCAGTGGAACTTCCAAATTCCTACACATTTTGCAGTATCAAGATTTTGGTATTTCTACTGCTGCAACATTAATCGACTAGGAGTAAATCCCTTATTGAAGTAAAAACAAAAATTCTAGTGGTTCAAAAATTATGTTTACAAGACACCTATCCCACGTAATTCATAAGGGTGAGATGATCACAGTGATACCATCCATTAACATCTATTTTTTTCCTTTGTTCCCAAACTTTTTAACAGTGCTTGCAAGTGACCTACATTCAAAGACTCCTTGCATCACATCCATTGTAGCCATACTAATTTGAATTAAAAAAAAAATTGGACTTGGGCGAGTGTATGGTAACTACAAGGGCTATGGAAAGCCTCCAAAAAAGAGTGGATGACATCGAAGCAAACCTCACCACCAAAATCCAAGATGCAGTTGCACAGACCTTGACTAACTTCATACTACAACTCAAGGAGAAAGGTACCATAGGGGAAGGGGAAAAGGTCAATGCCTACCTAGAAGGAGAATCTAGACACCATCGTTATGAGGGGTATCATCATTTCCATATGGATCACAAATATTCTTTCAATAAGACACCCAAGATTGACATACACAAATTTGCCTATTCTAACCTGGTAGTGTGGGTGGCACAAATGGAATAATATTTTCAACTTAACAATATCTAGGATGATGACACAAAACTACATGTGGGAGGTGTTTATTTGGACCAAGAATGTTGGCAGTGGTGGAAATGGCACCAAAAATGTTATGCAAGAAATCCCACTTGGAATATGTTCTCTAAAGTCATTTGTGCTCGTTTTGACTAGGACTCTCACTTCTTGGGTCACTTCACAAAGCTCAAACAAACTGGTTTCATTCGAGATTACATCATGGTATTTGAAAATATGGCCATCCAAAGAGAATGCCTCATGGATGCCTTCTATATGGAATGTTTCATTAGTGGCCTTAAGGAAGCCATCCAGGCACATGTTAGAATGCATCAACCAAGTACATGGTTGGAAGCTTGCCACAAAGCTTTAGGTGCAGGAGATGTTATTACTACCCAAACCAATTGTCCTTCATTTACATCAAATGCACATCCCACTCCTGGTAGTGGCCGCACAGAAACCCTTAAGGTGAAAAAGGTGTCGCCTGTGGAAATGGCCAAAATACGAAGACAAGGATTATGCTACTATTGTGCTGAAAAATACTCACCATGCCACAAATGTAAGGAACCAAATTTCTTTCAAATTTACACAATTGAAAATGGCTCAGATGATGACGCCCAACCCAGTGAAGTATCTAGGGAGGAAGTAGTAGAACCCTAACATAATACAACATATACTACAACACTCCCAGAGGAACCAACTATATCTCTACATGCATTAGTAGGCATTTCTTCTCCACAAATGCTTAAAATTAAAGGCTTTATTAAGCATCGCCCAATGGCGGTACTGATTGAAAATGGCAGTATGCATAGTTTTTTCAATAAAAGGGTTTCTCAGGAAGTGCATTATTTTGTGAGGGAAGTGTCTAATTTTTAGGTCCTTATAGCAGATGGGGGTACCATGAAATGTGAAGGCCATTGTGAGAACATAAAGCTATAGATGGGGAATTACCACCTTAAAACACACATGTTTTCCATTGAAATGGGGCGATGTGACATCATCCTCAGAGTTGAATGGTTGTGCACACTAGGCCCTATTACCATGGACTTATAAGAGATATCTATGAGCTTCAATTAGAATGGGCTCACTCATACGCTCTATAGGCTCCAGGTAGGTGCTTCCATTATCATTAGCCCGCATAGAATGGAGAAGCTTCTAAAAAAGGGACACCCTAGGGTAGTTGCTCAATTCAATGCAATTTAGGCCATTGAATCCAACCCTATCGATATTCATCCAGACATGCAAAATGTGTTGAGTCACCATCAACAAGTGTTTTAAAACCCCAATGAACTACCCCCCTCTCGAGGTTAGCATGATCATAGCACCCCTTTGATTCCTCATATCCATCCACCCAATGCATGGCCCTATAGGTACCCATTTGCACAAAAGAATGAAATTGAAAAGATTTTTAAGAAGTTATTATAAGCAAGTGTGATTCGTCCCAACACTAGCCCTTATTTGTTCCTAGTGGTCATGGTCCTAAATAAGGATAGGGAATGGCGCATGTGTCTCGATTTCAGGGCCCTTAATAAGCTCACCAAAGGACAAGTTTCCTATTCCAGTCATCAATGATCTCCTAGATGAACTCTCTGGAACCCAATTTTGTATCAAGTTGTATCTTCGTTCAGGCTATCACCAAATCATAATGAAAGTACCAGACATCCCTAAGACAACTTTCGGAATCCATGAAGGTCACTATGAATTTTTGGTTATTCCCTTTGGTCTTTATAATTCACCATCCACCTTTTAAAGTCTCATGAATCACCTTCTGAAGCCCTATCTCAGAAAGTTTGTCCTAGCATTTCTTGATGGTATACTCATCTACAACAAAACATGGGAAATACATCTTCAACATGTTGACCAAGTCTTGCAACTTTTACATGATAAATTATTTGTCATATTTTCCAAGTGTTCTTTTGGAATTGAAGGGGTGGAGTACTTGGGACACATTGTCGTCTGCATAGGAGTACAATCAGACCCCAAAAAGGTTCAAGGAATGCAATATTGGCCACAATCTCAGACCTTGAAAAGTATAAGGGGATTTTTGGGTGTCACAGGATACTATCACAAATTTGTTAGAAATTATGGATGCATTGCCAGACCTGTGATGAAACTTCTAAGAAAAATCCATTCACCTAGAACAAAGAAACTCAACAGGCCTTCTTGGATCTCAAAGAATCCATGTGTTCCACCTTGGTTTTGGCTCTTCCAGATTTTACAAAACTCTTTATGATCGAACATGATACCTTAGGGATAGGTAATGTAGTAGTCTTAATGCACGAAGGTTAACCAACCACCTTCACTGACCAATAATTAAGTGGCAAGAATTTGGGTCAGTCCACTTATGAGAAAGAAATGATGGCCATATTACACATAGTAGACACTTGGAGACCACACTTTCTTAGACGGCAGTTCTAGATAAGAACTAACCACCATAGTATCAAGTATTTCTTGGAGAAGCATTTATCCTCACCACAACAAAATAAATGGATTTTCAAAATGTTTGGTTATGAATATGAGATAGTATATAAAAAATGTTTTGACAATGTTGTGGCAGATGCGTTATCTCATAAATATGATGAGGGGGGAAACATCTTATCCCTATCTTTTCCCATCCCATATTGGATTGAGGGGGCTCGTCATGAATGGTTTTCCCGTCCTTCTCTTTTCTAGCTAGTCCAAAGGTTACAAGGATATCCTAACCCTCCTACGGGTTACACTTGGAAGGAAGATATTCTTAAATATAAATATCATGTGGTTCTATCCCCAAAATCCACTCTCAAACCACATGTCCTAGTAGAGCTACACTCATCTCCCATTGTAAGACATTCAGTCTTTCAGAAGACTTGTGCGCGTGCCCACCATTCCTTTTTTTGGTAAGGGATGAAATAAGGCATTCTTATATTTGTGGTTGAATGTGATGTCTGACAATGCAACATAGGGGAAACAGTGAAGACACCAGGAACCTTACAACCATTATTGCTATTGGCTTCTATATGGATGGATGTCTCCATGTAATTCATTACCAGTCTTATTAAATTAGGCAACAAGTCGACCATCATGGTGGTAGTTGATCGACTCTCAAAATATTCCCATTTTTGTGCCTTACCACACATGTTCACTCCAACTCTAGTGGCTCAATTCTTTTTGGATAAAATTTTCAAATTGCATGGCATGCCTACCTCTAATGTGTTTGGTCACAATCCCACATTCACTAGCAATTTTTGGAAGGAGCTTTTCAAGCTACATGACACACAACTCCAAATGAGTACAAATTATCACCCCAACATAGATGGTCAAACTGAAGTGGTAAACAAACGTTTGGAGACCTACCTACGGTGCTTTTCTTTGGATAGGAAACATCAATGGGTGCAATGGTTACCTTTATAGGAATGGTGGTATAATAATAATTATCATGAAGAAACCAAGATGACACCATATGAGGTGGTGTATGGCCAACTCCCATCGTCGCCAACTTCTTATCTTCCAAGATCTTACAAAGTCCGTGCAATGGATAAGATGATTTAGAACCAAGCTGCCGCTCTTTCTCTTTTAAAAGATGATCTCAATCAAGCCCAAAATCGAATGAAGCAATAGGTTGACCAACATTTCTCATAAAAATATTTTCAAGTGGGTGACCAAGTGTTCCTTTGACTCCAGCGTTATAAGAAGACGTCACTCAAGGAAAAGGGTTTCCAAAAGTTAGTTCCAAAATTTCATGGTCCTTATCAGGTAGTTCAATGAATTGGATCCATCGCCTATGAATAGCATTGTTGGCCACTTCCTAAATCCACCTCATCTTCGATGTCTCCTATCTCAAGAAAGGCATGGGGTGCAATTATAAGGTTCATACCATATTTCCTGAATTAGATGAGGAAAGATCTATTTGGATCCAACCAAAATAGGTCCTAGATTCTAGGGAACAACATATTTGTGGCCACACTATCAAGGAAGTTCTCGTCCAATGGAAAGACACATTACCAGAAGATACAACAATGGAACCAACAACTATTCTTCAGTAGTTTCTGCAGCTTCAGTCTTGAGGATGAGTTTATTTTTGAAAGGGGAGGGCATGTTAGGGTCAGACCCTAACCCCTTTATTGATGTATTAAGCCCAAAAGTAAGAGTCATGATTAGTTATTCTAATAAATAAATCCTGTAAGAATTGTAAGTGGTTGACCCACATTATAAAAAAGGGACCACAATTAGTTATAATGGGCCATAGTTAATAAATGAATTGGTTAACCCACAATATGTAAGGGACTACGAGAAGTTAGGGTTTTGGGTCTCAATAAACTATATAAGGTTGAATATAGTAAGGAAAGACTTGTCATGTGTTGTGTAATTGAGCCTTGTTCTACTAGAGGTTGCCCCCTCAAAGAAGCAAGTGAATATTATTTCTGCAGATCTTAATAAAATATTTTTGTTGTCCTCATCTCATTGTGTTATTTTTCTATGGTATTGCTAGCATATTCACTCTTCTGATATTTTCTCCAAGCCAAGCATATTATAAAAATAGAAGTGTAGAAAAAGGGAAATGAAGCCACAAATAAAAAGCAAAAGAAGCATAATGAAAGTGCATGAAATAAGAAGAAACTAAAAGATGCAAGGTAAAATAAATAGTGAAATAATACTATTTGTCAATAATTGAGATGCAAACTAGTTGAAGTGAGTAGATAGAAAATGAAATCTTTAACAAGATTATATATCTATATATCATATTATATATATATATATATATAAGGAGCATCATCAATCTTGTTAAAGATTTCATTTTTTGGAAAAGAAAATGGTCTTGTTCATGTGTAAAAAATGGCTATATTAGCTCAAGATGAACAAGAATTCATCATAAGGCATGCATATCCCCATAACTTGGTTGTTAATGGTTTGTAATAATCCAAAAATGACTCGCCAAGACAAGTAGGTTCTTGGTTAGCTAGAAAACACTTGAATTAATGTATGGTCCATTGTAAGTTGAAAACACTTGAGAATTGTAATGATTAGGAGTAAACCAATGTAAAACCATAAAGGATATAATGGTTGAGGGTAATCCATAAAAATTTAGTGTTGATATAGGTAATCCAAAGAAAACCCAGGATGATGATTGATGATGATGCATTGGGAGTGATTTATTTATTTATTCAAGAATGGTTAATGAACCATGTATGATGAAAATATTCCATGAACAAGGATGGTAACCTTTTATGTGGAATCCATGAACATGATGCTTATATTTTATAGGTTTAAGATGAACACTAAAGATTCAGAATAAATATGAAGAATGAAAAAGACTAAACACATGTAGGAGACATAAGATGAAGATAAGACACAAGATGATGATTATAGAAGATGAAGATGAGCGTATAGAAGATGAAGATGGAAATTGGATCAGTTCAGAACATAAATTGAAGAATGAGGTGATTGTTGAATTTTTGTAGCTATAGTCGATCTTCATAATTAATATTTTAGCCCTCCAAATATATGTAAGACATGTTCTTCATGTCGGCTTTAAAAAGAAGGAATTATGAATTTTTAAAATAGTTAGTTTTTTCCTCCAAAATGTAAGGTTAACCCCAACATACTCATGCCAGCTCAGCCCAATAGTCACACCATTTAGGCCACTTTTTTTCACTATAATTAGGCCACTCGTCCTCTCTATTTGGGAAAATTTTAGGATCATAACAAACATCTTTTAAGGGAGAATTTTGTGCCAATAAAGGATGAATTTGAGGCCAATAGAATATGGATTTATATGGCATAGAAGGGCATATTTCAGAGGCATAAAACAAAAAAATTCCCTGAGGTAGCAACAAACCTTTTTCTGAGGTAGAAGGTTGAACTTTTAGGAGGCAGATATTTCAAGAGGCCAAGATTTTAGGAGGTCAATCTATTTGGGTATATTTGTGGTCAGTTTGAATTTGTTTTGATAGAAAGTTTAGATTGTATCTCTTGTTGAATTAAATGATTTTTGTAACGAAAAGGTTGTTGGGTTTTTCCCCCAATTGGGTTTTCCTAGGGTAAATGTTTGTGTTCTTGTTTGGATATCTATTTATGATCCTATAGAAATTTTGTTTCTACTGTTGAGATATTTTGCGTAATTTCGTTATGGTAAATGTGAATACAAGAAATATTAATGTAATAAATCATAAGAAATAATTATTAGTTTATAAGATCCTTCAAAAATCAACATTGTATTAGAGCATGGGTAAAAGATCAGCCTTGTCAAGTCTTTAAGAAAAACCAAGATCCTTAATGAGAATCCATACTCATCTAAGGAAATTTTCCGTAGAAATAATCAAGTTACCTATCTGCTGGACAAAGTAAATCCAAGCCTCCATTTCTTCTTGAAGAAGGATCGAAATTCCTAGATAGAAAACCAAGATAATTCAAGAAATTATGAGATAGGGATGAATATATCTCAGGTAAAGTCTCATTCTAAACCTCAGAGGGATGAAAGGCCTCAGTATGAGCCACAAGGGACCAGGAAAAGGAGCTTTAGATAGTGAAATTCCTAGAGTGATTAAGAGGAAGTTGATAAGCCTAGAAAATAAGGCCCTAATTCACTTAGTCCAGTAGTCCGAAGGAGACCATACAAACCTTGAGAACAATTTTAAAGTTAGCTTTAGAGAAGTTTTGTTGGAAATAATACTGAGAGGGGGGGGGTGAATCAGTATTATCAAATTTTTTCAATATGCCTTCCTTAATTTAATCTCCAGATATTGATCATTAACTTGTATATAATAATGAGCATGAAACAAGAAAAACAGATAGTCACACCAAAGAACGCCAAATATAAGGTGGAAACCCAATGTGGGTGAAAACCACCTGCTGCAATATGTCTCTATCTTCTTTCAATTAGAAACTTCTTTTACAATTGTAGAATTGAGACTTCTGTGATTTGTCATAGTTATAAAGAGAGCTTCAGCGTAAATCACATAAGAAATATTTTTGCCAACGCGTTTCGAACCAACCAATGTGGTTCATCATCAGGACAAGTTGAAAGTACAGATCTAGACCATCGTGTTAAATAGTATAAGCAGAGACTCCAACAGCTAAAACCCTCTAACGGCTACTTTATCAATCAGGAACCCTAGTCAAACTACCTCTAATTCATTTAATGTTAAATTACAACCAAGGGTTGCTCAAAAAAAATCATTTATTTAATTTCCAATATTACCTTTTTATGCGTAAAATTATATAAATATATATATATTAATATTTAATTAATTAATTCTTTAAATCTGACATATATATATGTATATTCTAATGCCCTATTTGTTATTGTTTTTACCCTAATTGCAATTAATCTTATTTATAATTAATTTACAATTAATTTTATGTGTAAAATAATAATATATATATTACTCAATACTATAAAAATAACAGATTAATTAATTTGTATTAATATATATTTGTCTTAAATAAAAATGTATTATATTTATAGAAAAAGGTTAAAATTAGGTTAATTACAAATTAATTTAATATTATGTATAAATTAATTATTCATGTTATATGAATAAATATAAAAATAGTTAATAATATCAAAATTAAATATTAACTATTTTTAATATAATTTATAAAAGTCTTAAATAATAATATTATGTTATGGTTAATCTAATGTTACAAATGGGACTATTAATAATTAATGGTACTAACTGTTTAAGAGAAAAATTCCCTTTTGTTTTTAAATTAGGTTAATTACAAATTAATGAAATGTAAATTAATTATTAGTGTTATATGAATAAATATAATAACAAAAAATAAATATTAATTAAATAATATTTTTAAATTAATTTATAAAATTCCTAAATTAAGTTAAGGTACTAAATGTTTAAGAGACTGCTAATTGAATTGCCCTTTTGTTTATATATTTGATATTAAAAATATACGAATAATTTAAGTTTAATTTTAATGAATTATACCTAAAAAGAGACGCTGCACAAGAAGAGGATAATCATACGAAGAACAATGCTGCTAAGGATAAGCGAGACCCGACTGGCAAGAACAAAAACACGCCCACCCAAAGAAAGAACCTGGAAGGAAGAAAACTTAAGACGACAATGCAGGGATCCAATTTCTACTAACCTTCCACCCATCATCTCTGTTGAGATTGATGGGTCTTCGCTCAATTTCGATAGCTTCTCTTAACTTGCGATGATGAAACCTATCCACCCTAGCAATGACTTTGGCCTCTTCTATGCAGACATGATGATTGGTTTTGCCCACATGCTCTGCTAGAGCTGAGGACTTTATTCTACCATGCCTCAGGTCAGCTGCATGCTCACCAATTCTCTGCTGGATGGAACGCCCTGTTTCCCCTATATAAGGGGTCCCACAAGAGCAAGGAATCAAATAGACCCCTTTCATGTCTTTGGGGTCAATCGGATCCTTTACTGACCTCAGGGAGTTACGAACGGTTCTGAGAGGCCTGAAGGTTGAGGGGATATCAAACCTCCTAAGGACCCGTGCAATCCGATCCGTGGTCCCTTGGATATAAGGAATAAGGACACCTGGATGGCGCTCCTTAGGCTCTTTTTTACTAAACGCATTTTTGGAGGCATTGCGGAAAGCCTTCTGACCAAGGTGCCTGCTATAACCGTTCTTCACAAAGACATCGAGGAGGTGGTTTCTCTCTCTATCTAGGTTTTCTTTATCCGCAATCCTGAGAGCACGCGTAGCCAAGGTGTTGAGAACACCCATCTTCTGAGCAGGGAAATGATGGGATTCAGCGTGAAGATACTGCTCTGTGTGGGTCTTCTTACGGTACACCGCGTGGGAGAGAGAGCCGTCCAACCTCTTGGAGATAAGAATATCCAAGAAAGGGAGGCTGCCATTGATCTCCTTTTCCATGGTGAACTTAATGGCCGAGGACTGGCCATTAAGGTGATCCAGGAAACGATCAAGCTCCTCCTGGCCATGGGGCCAGATGACATTAGTGTCATCTACATATCTTTTCCACAGCTTGGGAAGGAGACGGGCCGAGGCTAGAGCCTTGGATTCGAAATCTTCCATAAAAAGATTTGCCACGATCGGGGAGAGGGGGGAACCCATAGCGACACCACAGGTTTGCTCATAGAACTCCCCTTCGAAACAGAAGAAAGTGGAAGTGAGACATACCTCAACAAGATGCGCTGTGTCTGGATCTGTTAGGCGATTTATCACTTCCATGGCTTCTCTAATGGGAATGCACGTGTACAAGGAGACAACATCAAAGCTGACGAGAATGTCCTCAGGGTCCAGCCTAATATCTTTTAGAACCGAGATGTAGGACGCAGAGTCCTTCACGAAGGACTCAGTACGGCCTACCAGAGGTTTCAGCTTAAGAGCCAGGAACTTGGCTAGAAGATAGGTTGGACCCTCGATGGTGTTGACAATAGGCCTCAGAGGGACCCCATCCTTGTGAATTTTAGGCACCCCATAAATTCTAGGAGTGATGGGGTTGCTCTCAATAAGCTTACGGGACAGAGCCCCCACTGAGCTGCTCGACTTGATGGCAAGAGCCACCGCCTTGGAGATTTTCTTCAGAGGGTTCTTGGACAGTTTTTTGTAACTGCCACTGCTGTGAAGATGATCCAACATCTTGCTCCGGTAATCCTCTTTGCTGAGGATGACCGTCGCCCCTCCTTTGATGATGATGAACCACATTGGTTGGTTCGAAACGCGTTGGCAAAAATATTTCTTATGTGATTTACGTTGAAGCTCTCTTTATATATAATAGTTATAATATCTTAATTATATTCTATATTTGTATGTATAAATTATTTATATAATTAATTAATTAATTTAAAAAAAAAAAAAAAGTGGGTACTGCCAAGAAAAAAACAAATCTAGGATGGGGAATAATGGAGAAGCTGACATAAATAAATACCGATAAGAATCAATAGATCGCCTTGACAATGTTGAAAAGAAGAAAACATAGTTAGGAGAAGGACATAAGAAGATAATTGAAACCTAGGAGCAATTAGTGACATAAACCAATAAAATAGACAATTTTGAAAAAATGTTGCAAGGAATGCATAGCCAAGAAAAAAAGAATTTGATGATCATTGGCAAGCCTTCTCAAAATTAAGAGAGGAATAAAAACATGAAGCAACTCTTATGCGTAAATGATAAGAGGAAAGAATGGACCAACTAATAGGAAGGGTGAGTTCATTTTTTGTAAATCCCTTGAATGGTCAAGAACCAACACATAGTCCTAAATAACATGATAGCAAAGATTCTCCAAATCATGAGATTCCACAAATACACTTCTTGGGTAGTCAGTACCATACATAACTTCCAAAAAAGAACTATTAATGAATTAAAAAGGAGCTACCCAAGTACGATGGTAAATATTAAGGGCACTTTTGTTTGGGT
The DNA here is from genome assembly GCA_000404065.3 of Pinus taeda. Lineage (NCBI taxonomy): Eukaryota > Viridiplantae > Streptophyta > Pinopsida > Pinales > Pinaceae > Pinus > Pinus taeda. Next base: position 138,905 of record APFE031347147.1, read on the forward strand.
CAATAAAATGGAAGGCATCTTCAATTCAAACCCACCATTAGGTGAATGTGAGAAAATCATGAGATCATCTAACAATTTGAAAGCAGAAACGTATGACTGGTTCTATGGTGGTCCAAAAAATGTGACGTTCGTTATTTTAACTGGAAAAGTTTTGTGGATGCCTTGCTAAAAAGATTCTATGAAGAAGAAGAAGATGATGTCTACACCAGATTTGTACACCTCAAACAGAAGGGGATTGTAAGTGACTATACCCATGAATGGGGAGTATTGGCTACACGACAATGGGGATTCACCGAAGAACAATTACTTAAAATGTATATTTGCGGACTAAAATACTATATTTGTGCTGAATTAAAACTATGCAAGCCCAAAACAATTGAAGAATCTAGACATACAACCAAGCTTATTGAACAAAAAAACAAATTCAATAAACC